>JASDQU010374885.1:58679-69446 GCA_032191745.1 Picea mariana | reverse complement strand
GAATTAGCACCTTCACCGGTTTGCAATCCTTCATGTTGAAATGTTTCAGAATTGTTTCAATATAATTCAACTGATTCAACTAGATCTTTCTAGCAGCTCGATCTCTCTTAATCTCCATTCCCATAATGAAGTTAGCTGCACTGAGATCCTTCATGTCAAACTTGGAGGATAGTTGCTTCTTCACCTCCTTTATTGCGTCCATGATGTTTACAATCAACAACATGTCATCGAAATACAAAGATACATATATGAAACACCCACCGTCTTCCTTGGAATATATGAAGTGATTGACTTTGCTTCTCACAAATCCCAAACTAAGGATGTATGTGTCGAACTTATGGTACCACATCCTTGGTGATTGCTTTAGACCATAAAGGGATATTTTCAGTTTACACACCAACTCTTTCTTTCCCTTTACTAGAAATCCTTCAGGCTGTCTCATGTAGATTTCCTCTTCCAAATCTCCATGAAGGAACATTGTCTTCACATCCAACTATTATATTTCCATATATAATGTTGTAGCCAGATACATTAGTACTCTAATGGAAGTTAATTTTGCAACATGGGAAAAAATCTCACCGAAGTCGACTCCCTCAACTTGGGAATATCCTTTCGGTACCAATTGAGCTTTGAACTTCTTGACTTTTCCTGTGGCATTCATATTCTTCTTGAATACCCATTTGCTACCGACAAGTTTTATTCCACTATGTAACTTGAATAAATCCCATGTCTCATTCTTGTGCAAAGATTCCATCTCTTCGACCATGGCATCCTTCCATAGTTTACCCTCTGTCGAGTCAACTACCTCACTAATTGAATTAGGTTCATCGTCGATGGTAGTTAACACAAATGTGGAATGGAAGTCGGGTAGACTATACCTTTCGATTAGTTTTCTTACTCTTTTTGACCTTCTTACCATTGGAGTTTGTTGCTCCACCTCTTCCTCTTCCTCTAATTAAATCGACTCATCTGAATCATCTTCTTCATTCCTCAGTTCAAACTACACCATCTTAGGATTATTCTTGGCCTGAACAATTTCCTTAGGATCGAACTTACCTCTAACTTCTCTAAAGACCACATATCGACTGTATATTGTTCTCCTTGATGTAGGATCCTATAGCTTATATCCTTTCATTCCTTCTTTGTATCCAATGAAAATACATTTGACTGCCTTATTGTCTAGCTTGCTCCTATTTTCCTTGGGAACATGCACAAATGCATAACAACCAAATACTTTGAGATGTAAAATCTAAGGCTTATTACCAGACCATACCTCATTTGGATTCGTGTCAACTAGCACCGATGAAGGAGACATATTCACTAGATATATTGCAGTGTCGAATGCCTCCACCCATAATTCTCGTGCGATCCTAGCACCACTGAGCATGCTCCTTGCCTTTTCCATTAACGTTATGTTCATTCTCTTGGAAAATCCATTTTTTTGTGGGGTATATGGTGTGGCAGTTTGGTTTTTTATTCCATATTGCTTGCAAAACTGATCAAATTCTTTTCCACAAAATTTACCACCATTGTCAGTTCTCAACACCTTAATCTTCTTATTTGTCTGATTTTCTACAAGAGCTTTAAACTCTTTAAATTTCTTGAAACCTTTGATTTCTTCCTTGGGAAATATATCCATGTCTTCCTAGAAAAATCATCTATGAAAGATACATAATACAAGGGTCCACCAATTGAAGCATTGTAACCAAGCCAAACATATTTGTTAAGTACCTGAGTAGATATACAAATATAATCACCACAAATATTGAATACACAATATATCCAGAGAGAAATATAGAAGAAACACATTTTATTATGAGAAAACCCTTGAGGCAGGTAAACACCATACAATGGATCCTCTTATGGAAGGGATCCTCTCTTGTTCACTTGCCTCTTTGAGGGGGCATCCTCCTATTGACCTGTCGCTCCAAATAGAATACTTCTCTTCATATCTCATTACATTGCTTGAACCCCTTTATATAGTGCTACAAGCCACCTAAGAACACTCTAGAGGTGGAACCTTCTAAGAAGTCCTCTTACATTTATTATATCTAACTACCATAGTAGGCCTTATTTAATACTATAGTGGACCTAGTCCACCTTACATTGAATGGCCTCCACTATTATCACTATGGGCTCTCCGGTCCCCCCACTACCTCTCTATATACCTAATATTCCATCTCCCTTATGAAAGAATTGTCCTCAATGCCTGTTATGAGGGTGTACAACCATATACCAGGGTCCCATGGATAAGTGTGGACCATAGTGCCACACTTATAGACTAAAGAATCAGGGTCCCATGTAGAAATGAAAACCACCATGCTAAAGTAGTCCAACCACCATTGTAAATCGGGGTCCTATGTCCAAGTGCTCATGTGAACTCCACGCAGAAGAAATGTGAACTCAAGAACCAACTGAAAATGATGCTCCAAAGAGCTACATTGATCATGGGGATCCAAATATGTAGATCCCTCCATATCCAAAAAATCACTTGAATAACACACTAGTACTCGAGAATACTGAAAATAGTATTAATAAAAGACTCTGGACTACTCTCCATGATGTTCTCTACATAAGGTGGAGTAGAGTCATCAAATAAAATATGAAAGTAGTTATAATCCCAGAGATTACAATTGTCCATATACCAATCCTCACAATATTCCTCGTAATCATACCAAGAATATATTTCTTAAGTATATTATGATGTGATGTCAATGTACATGAGATTCCTAATATATCTCTCCTGCGTTGTGTTGAGAACTCAAGACACCCTAAAATGCCTATGTCAAAATTTTACTTTTTTCGGTACCACTTGATCTTTTTCACTGTTTAATTTGACTTCATTGTAAAAAATGTTGCCTTTGCTTATCATTTTGATTCTCATTAAGTCCTTAAAAATTTTCTTCAATCTATGAAAACCCATGACTTAAAAGGCTTAACTTTTCAATAAGAATCAACAGCTAAAAAATGTTTCACCCGATGCATCCAAATTCAACATCGGAAAGGATTAAAAGATGAAAGAAAATTGCTCGAGAGAACCGCAGTCGCCAAGCGTCGATCTTCATTGGCATCGACAAAAGGAATATTTCTTTCACGACAAGCATTACATGAGGATATCGTCGATAGACGATCCCCGAAGCATATCGGCATCGGTGAGTTTTGAGAGAGTAAGTTCGTAGAAAACGTAATAGTTTTTACCCAATTGTCAACCCTCGATACCTTTTTGACATTGACAATGCTAGGTTTATTTTAACACACACATCTTGTTGAAAATCCCAACTCCGATTGATGTACACGACGAAACTACCTATCCTCATCTTCCACGTGTCTTTGTCATATTGAATAAACATACGATCTAGTTTTCACCTGAGTTGTTATCAATTCTCGAGGCCCAAGTCGCACCCCGAGTCAGTTTTTCCACATCAGCGTCGTACGAAGAAATCAATCGATGTCGAAAGTTTTTCACGGGAGGATGCCAGTGAAAAATTTCACCGTGCATCACCGTTTCTCGATCCACCCACTAGGAAAGCGACATGATGGGACGTTTTAGCACTAGATACGTTGCAATCTAGAGCATTTAAGAGACTAATTAATTCCAAATCTCTCATAATTTGCTAATTCATGCGTGAATCAAAAGGATCGTTTGAATTTACCGATACAACACATCTCCCTCCGTGCCTCCACCATCAACCCATGATGAATTAAATCACAGAGATCTGGCGGAAGATTTCGTTTGATTTTCACTCATAACCCGAGTTAATTGGTTGATACGACTCGATAAGTTCTTCCCTGTTAAATTCTTTCGAGATGTTCGTAAACAAGATCATCATGCATGAAGAAGTTTGGAACACCTAGGAGTGAGACAAGAAACTTGGAAAAAGACTCCAAGATCCCGTGAGTATTAAACAACAGATTTAGCAAGCGTTACAGGTATGTACCAGTCTGTGGACTTTTCATGCTTCACTTCATACATTTTTTACCTGATGTTACTTTGTACGCATGCCTAAAAGATTGATTTCAGTTGCAAGAACAATGCCTCCAAAGAAACCAAGTACTAGAGATCTCTGAGGGATTCCAAGATGAAAGAACCAGAAGTAGGAGAAGGCTAGTCCCTAGGGCCAACAAAGTAGTTAGAATTTGCTCCAAGGCCGAGACCAATCATCAGGACATCCACAAAGAAGGTTTTCACTCAGCCTCCAGCCTTTGGAGACATAGAGGAAAGCATAGGGACAAAGGCAGTACTCCCGCACTGGGGAGAACTTTTCAAGAAGATCAAGCGTGAGAAATTCCCCGAATATACCCCGCATAGCAACCCCGATATGAGAAAGATCGACAATGAAGTTTTTCTCAATATCTAAAGATCGTACCTACACATGGTAGTGAGCATAACTCCAGTTTTCCCCTGAATTGAACCTTTGATGTGGCTTATCGACCACACAGACACACAAAGAGGTTTGATTAATGACGATAATGGCGAGTGTGTCGGGGTTTTCCTTTCGGTGGAGGTGCAAAATTACTACAAGCTTAGAGACCCATAGGAGCACATGAACATCGATTTTGTTGTAAGATTCCATGAGAAACATGACACTAGACGGGTAATGGCTTCGTGGTGGAGAGAGGATAAAAAGTACACCAATTGGACATCCAGTAGGTACCCGACGACCAACTTAAGGGAGTGATATATCTATCTAATGGCCCTGCTCTGTCGGTTTCATGGGGAGAAAGATTGCTCTAGGTTTTCAGAGGCTTGGATGCCTCTAGCTTATACTGTAGCCATTTCCGGAAGAGGTTTTAACTAGGGTGCAATCATCTCCAGACAGTTGAGCACTTTCATACAACAGGCTCAGACACCGAAAGAAGGAGAGACTCCATCCTTCCACATGGATTCTTATTTATTGGACGTCATCTGTGCTAGAAATGTCTTTGCCGGAATGAATTTGAGCTGGCACACCTTAGAACTCCCGATCCATGTATATTTCGACATCTTATGGGAGAACAGGTACAAGAAATCCTACTCTCTCATCTACGATCAATTTATCTCGTGCACTTATTTTATGCTTTTCAAGAAAGAGTGTCCAAGACTGTCGGTTGCGGCCAAAAATATGATATCAAAGGCTAGTCACTAGTATCTGGATGAGCGTGATACCTACATTAGAGTTTTCAGAGCCACCGGACCACCACACCTGTTACCGATGTATGTCCTTGATCGACTAGTAGTAGGGGAAATCTGCTACCAGACCATCCTGCAAGGTTACAATGCTACTCTGGTAAAAGATAAGAAGCAGACATTCATACCTTATAGATTCCATATAGGTTTCTACATGATAAAAGACATCGCTCAAGCCAAGCAGGAAGGGTTGAGCAAATTTGATTTTTGATTCCATACTGGTCCTTTTCGCAAACACGACCCAAAGGGTCTAGTTTTGAAGCACACATCGCAAGTATCGTCCTGCTAGCCATACGCCCATGACAGGTTTGAACATGAGATATTCAAGGAAAATGCTCAGGATTGGGATGAAGTTGTGGCAAGGATGGCCTATCCTAGAATGACCAGGTTCAAAGCCATGAGCCTAGATGAACAAGTGGAAACCCTTGAACAATTGTCTCAAGGAGCCCTCAGGGCAAGAGAAGAAATGATAGTAGTCGAAGCAGTGGAAGCCCCCTAGGGAGCCGCCAAAACAATAGAGATTCCTCCAGCACTCCCGGTGCAAGGAAGAGGTTTTCCTATGACATTGGATGCGCAGGAAAGGGGATTTTTCATGTTATAGAAAGCGTAATGGATGATTGATCAGCTGCAGGATGATCCAGACATCGCAGAAACCACAAGATCCCCAGTAGATAACCCAGACAGATGCTGAGTAGGCCTAGGCAGCCCTAAACTTATAAACCTTGATGAAATTACCAGGTTAAATGACCATGAATTCACAATGTGACTGGTCAGATCACCGACAGGTGTTTCGGCTCGGCCAGAGACCATTGAAGCATCGCAGAGGACTGACGCATCAAACCCCTTGAGCGAATTTATAAGGATATATGACGAGGATGAAAACCCAGAAGTATCTCTTGGGACCCTTGTGCATGTCAAAGAAGAAAAGGGATCTGAGAAGACATCTTCTCGTATTCACAAGGTCCAAACTTAGGAGGTCCCGCAGAAAGAAAAGGAAGTCGATAGTGTCCTAGACACTAAAATACCCGATGTGTCGGAAACCCACGTGGATATTCCGAAGGATGAGCCGAGGTCGGGCGAGCCAAAGGAAAGAGCCATGTAGCAGGAAATCAACGTTTCAATGGCTAATGAACAAGTAAGTATCGATTCCATCCCCCACACCTCTATTTCAATCGGTTCCCAAAACCCCGATGAGCGACAAACATAAGTCGGGCCTTTGAAGCATAACGAGGAAGTTCAAGAACACAACCTCGAACAAGTCTACACCATCGGAGGTCTGGGGAATACACTCACATGGAGGGATCAATAGATTCTTGAACCGATGGATGAAGTAGCCGACATATATGCGATTGCCTATGATCGGAAGAGGAAGGCTATTGTCCAAAGAACCACCAAGAAGAGGAGGATCACTTTGGATCACTCCATCCTCATCACTATAGAGGAAAATTTGATAAACATAGAACATGCCAGAACATCCAAACTTATCGGTGAAAGCGATCTCAGATGATACCCTAGATAGAGTCAAAAGAGATGAGAAGGAGTTGTTCGTCGCCCTGAAAGAACTAGAACATTTGTGCCACTTGGATAAGTACTATCAAGACACCACATAGGTCACGGTGTACTTGAGGAGCGAATTCCAAGAGGCCTATAGCAAGTTCACAGACAAGAGACACTTATTCACCATAAGAATTGCTAAGCTTCAAGAGGACACCCTCATGGCACTTGCGACGTGCAAAGACATGGAGCGGTGGTAGGAAAAAGCACAACAAGTTGTAGAGAGAGTCGACTACATTAGTGCAGTCCAATAAGGCCGAGATAAAGAATAACACAACATTCGGGTTTTGAATGAAAGTAGTCTTGATCGCATAAGGAAGGTGACCAAGTATTGGGCAAAAATGGCTTGGCAACCTCATCGATAAATCCAATAGAAATTGGCCAGATGTGAGAGAAATTAGGTCAAAGTCAACAAGGCAATGAAGGATATCAAACTCCCAAAGTTTGGCATGCCTAACGATTTCGTTGACCTACAAGACATAATCAAGTCACACGCTGTGCAAGATTCATCACGGGCCAAAGAGCTAGATAAGGTGACAGACACAACGTCAGGTCAGGTGCAACGGTTTATGGATCACCCGATCAGAGTTCGAGCTGTGATACAAAAATTAAGTGACACTTTGGTCAAGTATCGGTCGCATGCGGTGGATATCAAAAACTTTTATGCAGCCCCGATGGAACAACACAGATTTCCATACGCCCACACCTTGAGGAGTTGTTCATCAGTTGGTCGAAGTATGAGAAGAGTCACCCTTTTAAGTGATATCTTAAGTTGACTGTTAGGAGAGAACGCCACATGGCGAATTTTGTTTTGCTTATCTGCACTTTAGCCGTTATTTTCAGTTGAATTTTATGTTATAAATAAGAGCATCGACCAATTAGTTAAGGGTCGATGGTTGTTGCAAGAAACTCTCTTTTCGGGTTTGTTAAGAATTATTTTGGAGCTACCCTTAATTGAGAAGTCCTTCTCGACTAGAGACAAGTTATATTTTCATCAAATGCATGTATGATTGGATGTGGAGAAGAACTATTTTCTATCTTGTTTCATGAATGGATGTTGTAACGAGTAAGAGCTATTAAATCTATTGATAAGTTATTTGATGCAATGTTTTACAATTCTTTCTTTAATAATGAAGATGAATCTTTGTGTTATTATGTGATGAATGATTAGAGTTAACTGGATTATTTTACTTTCCATTATTTATCGCATATGTGTTTTTATTTCTGATGATTTTTATCTCAGTCAGTAATTGGATACTCACATGGTTAACGTATTAGTACTAGGCCTGTGGTATAGAATTGTTGTCTGCATGCTTGAGGAGCGGGTTATCCCAAGCTCAACCTCTTCTCTAGTAGTTAAAATTATGCCTATTTTTTTTTATCTAATTGGTTTATACCGGCTCCCATCTTATATCAGTCCCACCTAGGAGAAAACACAAAAAAGAGAAAGTCTAAACCAAAGGAGAGACCTTCACAAGAAAATGTAAAGCCCATCGATTAATTGGCCGGATCACATGATCTGGAGAACCATTCCACCATTAAACGCTACAGAGTCTAATTGGGCCTTGGTGGCGGGTTTGGTTCTTGCTGTTAAACTAAAGGGATTTAGGACCCATCAATAAAATTGGTGCTAGAAAGAGGGCCTGAAGAATGAATGGTTGAATCCATATTTCATATAATATTACAGACAGTTGATATATACAAAAAAACCCACATGCATAGCTAGTCATTCCCAAGAAATCCCACACACACCGAGTCCTCCTTAAACGAGTGACTCACCCCAGCCAGAGGGAGAACACTTGTTCCTTGATATACCTTATGCTCTTCCTCACGAGAAATTAAATCAATTTAGAAGAATCACAAGAGCATACGCCCGATAGATCGGTGTGTTGTCCTTATCTCTGATACTTCCTCGAAGACAAAAAATAAGCAAACCAATGGTCGACACCCCCAACCAAGTTTTTGTGCACATAATAGATTTCGCGATCACTGAAATAGACAAACCTCTAAATCTGATCCCTAAAACACCAGCCAACGACATCTCTGAGCTAGGCGATTTTTCAGAAGAGGAGGAATTTAACTCAAAATCCAAAAATATGGAGGACAACAATGACCATGATGAAGAAAGGGGAAACCCACCTCAGAACAACCAACCTTGGTTGGCCGTAGATTCTTTGGCCATCCCAGGACGAGTACATAATCTTCCCCGACACCCGGAGAACTTACTTCCTAAATTCGACCCTGAGACCTCAGGATTGCCTGAAGATCATATCAAGAAATTCATACTAGCAATCATACTTATGAATGTCCAACATGAAGACATAGTATGTAGGCTATTCCCCTATAAGTTTGAGAATTCGTCTTCCACGTGGTATTTTAATCTACCTATAGGATCTATAACTAGCTAGACGAAGTTCCAGAAGGATTTTCTAGATAAATTTTCAGAGGAGACTACTATGAGAGCTCTGATGGCTAAGTTGTTCGCCGCCTCCATGAATTCGAAGGAAAGGGTCAAAGACTTTAACCAAAGATTCACAACCATCTTAAACAAATTGAAGCCCAAAGCTAAACCTACGCAGAAATTGAAAATCGAGGTATATACTAATGCCCTCCCAGCTTCTATTTCCATGTTTGTGAAGAGGGATGCCAAGTGAACCCTAGCTGAGAATTTTGAAGAAGCCAAAATGATTGAATTCCAAATGAAAGGATGTAAAGAAAGTCAAGTCTCCTTAGTCAAGAAAGAAGCTCAACCCCCTCCTCGGTGAGGGCTATTGCTCACTAGACCCCCAGGGAAATAAGCAGAGCAAGCTCTTAAAAAGGGTAGTGGGGACATAGAGGACCTACACCGCATGGTTAAGAAGTTATCCAACGAAATCATAGACATGAAAAGAAGCATTGGGGAGGGAAACCAAGGCCAAAGACCCTATATTCCTTTCTTTAAAAGAAACTCATCATTCAAAGCAATTGAACCTCCCCCAATTAACTTAAATATTGATCTAGGAAATGTAACATCTGATTCTTTCTGTACTTACCACCAGGAAAACCACTCCAAAAGAGACTGCCCTCAATGGGTGCATGCCATGAATTTGATGGCCAATCGGTTTCCTGACGAAGTCTCCCTGACTGAAAAACCAAGCAGTTTAATTATGAATGTTGCTAATTAGGATAAGATTGACCCACCAGAAGATACAACCATGCTGATATGGGATCTTGACCTAATCATGCCTTCTGACGACTTATGTGAATCACCCGCAGAGGTCTCAGTTGTGCCAACGCAAAGTAAAGGTCCAACTGTCTCAAAAGATATTGCTATGACCCAAACTTCGGGGGGTAAGGCAACTCTCGATCACTCGAAAGCACCTTCTGCTCCCTATAAGAACCCTATAGGCATCCATACTCGAGAATCACCCAAACTAGATTACAACATATTTGAAGATTTGAAGAAGTTAAAGGCTAATATATCAGTTATGGACATATGTAGGATCCCTCAGCAAAAAGATTTTCTGCTACAAGATTTGAAATCAGTAGAAAACCCTACGACAAACAATGATAAGGAAAGAAATCTAACTCCCACAGATCTAATAAATAAACCAAATGTAAACGCATGCTCGGAAGCTAAGAAGGGAAAACCTTTTGTCCCACCTTTCCTTTTAACGTTTGAATTTTTCAACAAAAACCTCCACAATTGTTTGGTCGATTCAGGAGCATCTTCCAATGTTATGCCTTTGTCTATTTTCAAAAAATTAAACGATGTTTCTCTCAAAAGTGACAAACATGTAATACAACTAGACATAACCTAGGTGAAAGTCATGGGAGAGCTCAAAGATGTGATGATCGGGATAGCGACACATCCTAAGTTTGTGCAAATGATTGACATCATTGTAGTAGATATCTCAAAAGCTTAAGGGGTTATCTTCTTCGTGCATATTGCAGCAAGCATCCTAAGCTTTGGGATGAACATTTACACTATGTTCAACATGCGTACAATCGAGCCAAGCACTCTTCGACTCAGATGTCGCCATTTGAAACTTGTTTTGGCTATTTGC
>JASDQU010374885.1:8102-46637 GCA_032191745.1 Picea mariana | reverse complement strand
CACACTATATTTCTTCCTCTCTCTCCACACCCCCTCTCTGTCTTCCTCTCTCTGAATCTCACACATTCATACACTCTCTCTCTACCCCCCCTCTATGTATTCTTCTCTCTCCCTCTCACACTCTCACACACTATAACAAGTTTGGTACATCGCAAGGAAAGAAATGGCCTTGACCTAGACATGTCAAGCCTATACTTATAACTAGACATAAAAATACCTAGACATGGAAAGGTATGAAAAGACCTCTAACTAAATGTAGATCATAGACAATGACTTATACCTATACGATGACCATGACATAGTCCATGAATGATGACATAAACCTAGAGTTAGACCTAGACCATGACCTAGGCCACGACATATACCTAGAGCTAGACCTAGACCTATACCATGACCATGAACTAGACCATGACCTAGAGCTTGACCTATACCATGACTTAGAACCCCCTAGATCCATATAAGTCTAGGCATAACCTATACTCGATCCTTGACCCCCTCCACAATCGAGCCCTAAGTGCACTATGCATATACCTCTTGTTAAAGGCCCCACAACCCTTGCACCCACATCTTGGTTCTCTAACCATTTCTCGATGCTTTAAAATATTTTCAATCAAGAGCCCTTAGGTTGGGCACTCATCCTTACCTATCAAGAATGTGTGTGTGTTCTTCGAATGCACACATGATTTAGTGTGCATGTTTTATAGGAACACGTGCACTTTCCTGTTGGGCAGTTTTATGTGCCAAGAACACTCCTTAACCTCTTTTATCTCAAAGGAAAGGCATGCCATGGCATGGAAAGTCAAGGAAAGGCAAGGCATGACATGGCATGACATGGAAATGCAAGGAAAGGAAAGGCATGAAAAATTGAGGTGTGTGTCAATGGTGTTGTTAAAAATGAAAAATTGTAGGGATGGGACTAAGAGAGTGGGATGGAAAAATTTTGTGCCTAAAATAAAAATTAAATTAATTTGAATTCTAAGGAGTGGGTGACAAAAGGAATTAAAAGAAAATAGGGTAGAGTGTAGAGAATAAAACAACAGAGCATAGAGGATATAAGAGCATTGGTTCTTTGGTCTAGGAGAAAGAGAGGAGAAAGATAGTCGAGCACAGATGATATTAGAGTGTTGTTTTGATGGAGGTGGAGGTAGGTAGGCATCATAATTTGTTTTATTTCTTGATAAAATTTGTTGTGTATTCTTGTGTAATACCAAGACAAATTTTTCCAATTGGAATTGGAATTGTTAGTTGTCTTCTTTTGTAATACGAAGACAAATTTTTCCACTTGGCATTGAAATTGTTAGTTGTGCCTTCTTATGTAATACCAAGACAACTTTGTGGTGGGGTGCTTGGAAGCCAATTTTTCTCTTTAAACATTGGGAGATGAAAAAATCGAGATACAAAGTCCTCGAGGAAAGAAATACCCATTGAAAAGGTAGAAGAAGAAAGAGAAAAGGCAAAGTTATGTATGTCAAAGCGTAGGATTTTAGAAGAGGTAAATCCAATTTCTAGTGGAATAGATGTCATTGTTGTTTCTCCTTCATCACCACAAGCAAAGCGCATGAGTTTAGTAGAGACTAATCCAATCATCATTTCATCAAGACAAGTTGTTGTGGATGACCAGATGATGGAGGATTTTCTTGGAGATGATTATACAAATTATGAAATTAGGGAGGCAATTGGTGCACAACATTATGGTGAATAATTTCCTATGGTGGAACCTCTTTTTGGACAGTCAGAAGTTTCGTAAACTATTCATGGGAATGTCCACTTTCCTCCCATAATTGATCCACTAGTTATTGAAGGGGAAAGAACTGCAACATTGTTAACTCCACAGCAGGGAGGTCAAGAGTGTCAGAATAGGGGTTCATCATCCCTACCTAGATTGAGCAGTGTGCGACGAAGAACTCCTAAATGCATTTGGGTGGATGAAAGTGGGATAGAATCACTTGAAGGTAAGTTACCTAACCGTACTATTTGTTATCATTCTTATAAAATCATTAAAGAATATTTTGAACCAAAAACCAATGCCACTAAATGTCAATTATTTTTGGCTTTGTTAAAATCTAGAATTTTGATTGTTGTTAGGAGAATTTTAGGCATTAAAATAGTCAAAAGTTTAGAAACAAGTCATCATATTTTTAGAAACCTTGCAGATGATTTTCAAATAATTGGTAAGAAATCTCTTTCTAAAGATCGTAATGCATCTCGACATGTCTTGTCACAATCAATTGTTAGAAAAATCACAAGAAAACATCGTTTGCTCCAACAAACCTCTCATCTCAAGAAATGCAATGTCAAAACCCTTAGAAAGTATTCTAATAGATGAGATAGTCTTGAAATAAGTGGCCCAACATATTTGTGGGCCTTCACTGGTAGGCTACCTTGTTCTGGCTTGAAGTTAATTGGACCAATTAAGGGACTAGTACAAGATTCCTGGCATGAGAACCATGTTGAATCTCAAAATCGTCAAAGAGTCACCTTCTTGCGAAAAATTTCAAGGCATACACATTTTTTCTAAAAATATTATATACATATATATTAAGTAAACTATAAGTGGGGAACCCCCATAGTGTCATTCAAATAAATAACCAAGAAGATCCCCTTTGAAGCAAAAGTCACTTAAATTCTTTATTTTTGATGGTTGTCTTTGGTAATTATGGATCACCTGCATGATTATTATTTTGATATGAGCTTGAGTAGTTTCGAATGGTATTCAAAATTCTTCTTTGGGCATATTTTGATTCTAAGTACAAATGGCGGGAAAAATCGTCTCCAAAGGAAAGGGTGTTTTATGGTTGTTGTTTCAAATGATAAAAGAGTGCCTTTTTTTTTTAATGCATCAATATGATATTTACCCACTAGATGATGAGTTTTAGACATACAAGAGACCCTGCACATTAGATAATTTGACACCAAGACACTGCACACGAGATAACTTGACGATGAGACACTGCACACAAGAAAATTTGATGCTGAGACCATTTCAACCTGCACGTAGGAGACCATTTGACATGACCAAGACCGATGGTGAGTATCTCTGATGCATAATCCTTGAGTTTGGTTTAATTTCATTTTTTTATTTCTTTTTTAGATCACTAAAACTCCCTAGGGTTAAATTTCATTTTTAATCTCAGTCAATGCCCCTAGGAAGTCTCGAAATTTAGATCTCCATAGATCACCATTTTTTTCCTCTTATTTCTAATACAATTTCTAGTCTTGATCTGGAATAGAAAGGCATCCTTCCCTAACAACATAAACCAAGTTCCTGTGAAGGATATCAACCTTCATAGAAACACATTTCAAATCCACAAGGGTCTAATCCTTCATTGCTATCTCGATAATAACAAGCTTCAAATCCCTCAAGAAGGGATGACCACTCTCATAACTATGTCCCAACTCTTCTTCTATAGTCAAAGAAATATCATATAGACCTTCATGATGATATTCTTGTCGAGTAAAAGGAGGCATTGTAGCAAGTTCAACCATTCCTCCATACATCTTTGTCATAAAATTTTCCCGAGATATTTTACAAATTTGTAGAAGTTTTACATAGAATTCATCTTTCAATTCCTCTACATTAGGGACATCCACATCCTTGATAGCAATGTAAAATAATCCCTTGAATATCTTTTCATCATTCTTCATAAAATTCACCCCACTTTGGAAATGATGGAAGATAGCTTATGTCTCGATTTGGGCTAAAGAGCATTGCTTTAGGATACTATGCATCTTGATACAGAGGACCAACATCCATTCTACAACAATCACATGTTACTCCAGAGTGTAATACAACCTCACATTCTATGTGTCTACCATAACCAAGAAATTCCCCTTCAACAGACTCATTTTGCTTTCCTGACATAGTAGATCCCATGATACCCTGTCTTGACATGCTATGGTGAAATAATAAACTCAAGGCATAGTACTCAATGAAATTACTACACAAATCTTAGAATCCTCTCTGCAAGATGATCCTGAATCATTTCCAAGACTGGAACATCATGGACTGTTATTATGTGACTGGCTAGAACAATTTTTTTTTCTTCCTTGGTTGATGGAACCAATATATCAGTAGTGACACTAATAAATGGCTCCTTACAATGATAATATTTGTAACCATGGATTGAAGAGTTCAATAAGGATTCTTCACTTGACCTTGGAGAGGTTGAGGTTGAACTTTCCATGACACATGCTTCAGATAGTCTTGCTGTATTTTCATTTACCTTGGCAACTAATTTTGTTGAGGCTTTGAGAACTAATTTGGCATATCCTCCACCTTTACGTTGTAAACAAACTTCTTCATCCAATGCCTAATTAGAAGGACAAGATATACCCTGTCTTGATCCAAAAATTGCATCATTAATCTTCAACTCTACAACAACGTTTGATCTTTGACCACATATCCTAGAATATAAAATGAATTGAATAACCCCTCACCCTAAGAATCTCTTACATACAAGGAAATGCCATCAACCGTTGAATTATGGTTATGATTTTACTAGGCTTCATGGATGGAACATAATACACCATTTGTTTCACGACCACTCCTTTGAGTAAAAACATCCTAAAATCA
Source organism: Picea mariana (assembly GCA_032191745.1). Classification (NCBI taxonomy): domain Eukaryota; kingdom Viridiplantae; phylum Streptophyta; class Pinopsida; order Pinales; family Pinaceae; genus Picea; species Picea mariana. The sequence goes on along the minus strand of JASDQU010374885.1, from coordinate 42,064 downwards.
AGCGCTAATTTGACAAACTTGGCATCTTGGTCACTAATGATGAGGGATTCCATGAAGCTTATACACGACCATAAAAGTTGTAAACTAGGTAATCAAAGGGATGAAATCAACATCCTTGGTTAAATAGACAACTACCATAAATATAGGATGCTTACAAACTTGACAAACTTGTGATATAGTCCATATTGACAAACTTGTGATATAGTCAATATTGACAAACTTGTGATATAATCCATATTGACAAACTTGTGATATAGGCCATAAATATTTCTTCACACCTCTAATATTTGGGGATGGAGAAGATTGAAACATGGAAAATATTCCACGCTATTACATTGGAAAGTGTCACATTATTCCACTTTATTACATTGCATTAGTAAGTTTTTTAATATGAGATAATGGAGTTTAATCTTAGAAAAAACTTGGCACCATGTAGCTCATCCATGAAATCATTAATGTGAGACCAGGGAAATTTATTTTTGGGCATGATTCCATTATAGTCAATACAAAGGAAGTAAGAATCACCGTTTTTCCTTGTGAAGACAATAGGATTAGGATATATATATATATATATATATATATATAAAAGGGGCTCTTGTTAAGAGTTATCATTTGAACTTCCAAGAGCTCCTCCACAAATATTTCAATCTCTAAGTTTTGAAAATGGACATGTAAATAATGGCAAACCATCACGAGGCCTTTAATAGGGTCAATTTTAATAACATTTTCCATAACTATGTCAGGTGGAATATTTGCATGAAGCACATCTTGGAAGATTTCCGTATATACATAGAATAGGGTAATTAAGAGGCTTGGATTATGAGTTCATAGAGAAGGGTTTTCCTCCATATTTTACAAGTGAGCCAAGAATCCAAAATGACCCTTCTTAAGAACATTGGACATGTGTTTGGATTCAATAGTCTAGATAATATTAGGGGGTATACCTTTGGCAATATATTCATGACGATATTGATGAAAGGAGAGGGATTTCTCATAATGTAACTAGAGTAGCTGGTTTCCAAGCAAATAAGCCATTAACTATCCAAAAACAATATCCACTCTTCAAATGTTTGTAACATATTCATCCTTGATGGTGTAGTCTTCCACTATAATTTCCACCTTGTGTACTACACCCTCACACCAAATATATTTATGGTTTTGGATCTTGATAGGAAAGGATTTAGATGTGTCACTATGGAAGCCTAATATCTCAACAAATTTTCAATAAAAAATGTTTAAAGCATTGGCAAGATCAACTAGAATAAGGAAACTTTGTTTTTAAATGTAGGCATAAAAGTTGAAGATATCAATCACTCAAAAACATCAAACTTGAAGATATCAATCACTAAAAGACATCTTAGTCATTGTAGCAAGGGATACGAAGGATTCCACCATTTCTAATGGTGGAGGGGGTTGGCCTTATGGCCCCTAGTCATTATCTAGTTATTCAAGGAGAGTATCCTCCTTAGTTTCAAATTTAGAGTTTGAGTGGCAATGATCTTTAAAAAAAAAGAGTATTTTATGGTTGTAGACACATCCCTTAAACTAAGGATACCAACATTTATCCAACTATTGTATTATCGTATTTATTATTCATTGTATTATCACACATGCATCCAAGTAACATTGTCCTTTGACTCTAAGACTTGGAAGTTTTCATTGTATTCTTTGATTTTCATATCCTCTTGGAATAAGTGTACAAGTTGAACATCACAAGGCTCATTAATCTTAGAAAAATATTATTATTCTTGATAATAATATCGCATATCATTAAAACATATTCTTAGGAGTTCGAAATATCTAAGATTTCCCAAAATCACAAGGAGTTTGAATAGATAGAATTGCATTTAATGCTAACTCCTAGTTTCTAGGGTTCAATCTTTGACTATTCCATGTTTTGTCAAATGAAGGATGAGTAGCATGATTTGTTGATACATTGCATTATATTCACAATCCAAGTTGATTTGATGAGGATTGAATCCATATGGAGGCCAAAAATTTAGGGATTAGAACTTGAAAGTAACTTGAAACACAATGGAGCTTGCATTTAACATTTGCAAATGGGTTGCTTTGACATGTAGGGTGTTATGTTCACCTATAGGTATGTAGGTGCACATATCAACCTATAGGCCTATAGGTTGACATCTTAGCCTACGAAAATGTAGGCAAACATTACAACCTACAGGCCTATAGGTATGTAGGTTGTAATGTTAGCCTATAGACCTACATGCCTATAGGTCTATAGGCTATAATTGTCACCTATAGGCCTATAGGAATGAGGCTATGGAACCTCAAGATCAATCCTTGTCACAAGGAAGGACTGGTTTTGATCTGTTGTTTCTTATCATAGCATGTTTTAGTTCTTTGTGTGCAAGTTTTGCAACAACATAAAACTATTTTGCAACTGATACAACAATTGAATCAAAGCACCCTAGAATTTGAAGATAAGGATGGGATAAAGGTTGTCACACAAGCTCAGAATTTAGTGAACATATAGTCCTACCACAAATCAGGTTGGTGACTATCTGAAGGAGTATTTTAAATTGTTTATGGGAAGCATCAATAACTCATGTTTCCATTGAGTATTTCTAATATATGTTATTTTTCAATACTTTGCAAATAAATGTTGACTAAACATATTTTATATTCAATTACATTGCTCCTACACACTAATTCGACACATTCCAATCAATGTTGGTTATAATTGTAAGTGATTCTAGATATAATTCTATGCCAATACCTACAACAATGTTACGGACTTATGAGATGAAATATACTTGCAAAATATGTACAAATATATATTTGAAAATTGAATAAATGATTATCTTAGAGTCTCTATAGATACCTATACAAAGAATGGTATCTCCCCCAAATATCTTCATAGATGGGACAACAGAAAATGAAGTGCTCCTCATTCTCTACCTCCTAAAGAGATCAAAGATGACAAACTCTCTCCCTACAAGGAATATTCGGGTCTGTCTCATCCCATAACTAGTAGGATAAAACCCTCAACTAGACAAGGGGGATTCTCACATTGTGTGACCAATGATGTCAGATATAGTCACATTGTCTAGATGGAGGATTGATGGGTTTTATTCAGTTTTTAAGTGATTTGGAGTTTGTGTAGACAAAGGATTGATGGAATTTTACTCTTTTTGAAAGTGAAAGGTGATTCGAAGATTGTGCTTTTTGTTTTAACCAAAGATATTTCAAGGCCATGAGTTCTCCATAATTGTCCCTAATAATCCCTATAAAAAAAAAACCTCAAAAGTGAGATTTATGGACGAACACATTTTCAATTTGTTTGGTACCACTTTTCTTTTAAGGCACTCTGCAATAGTAAAAAACAACACATACTTGAGAAAAGACTTGAAATGAAGGTACAAACCTATTGTCAAATAAGAGAGCGCTTTTCCCAAGATAGATGTGCTTTTAGCTTAAGTTTTTTAATCCAACTTTGAGACAATTCACAATAGTATATCCACACCGAATACTACTTTGACCAATCCATTTACCAGTATTACTTGAAACTTGTTGAGCAAATGGGAATAATATTAAAAGATGAGAAATAATTGATTCCCCCTACTTGCAAAGATTATAGAAACTAAGAGCATATTTATTATGATTTTGTAACATCTACCAAGTTAATACTCTATTTTTCAATGCCAACCACATAAATACAATGGTCTTATTGGGAACGTTTGCCCTCCAAAATTTTCACCACCACTAAAAAGAATTTTTCCAATCATTTCACTGCATTATAACCCCAACTTGGTAGTATAGCTACCTCTAGTCCTATATTTTTCCCAAACTAGGGCATCAAGGTCCTCTCTCAACCTTGTGTGAGCTCTGTTTATCTCAATCAAATATCCATACCATAACATTTCATGATCACCTTCCATCCCTAACATTTGGGTAGTTTGCCAACCTTGGTGATAAATGTTTGTGGAGACATAGTCTCCAACATGAATTAGAGTTACAAAGCAATATAATTCTTGTAATTTTAAAATCAAATCAGCAAGAAGGAAAAAAACATTGCTACAACCCATAATTTCCATCTACTCCAAGCCTTACCTGTGTGCCATTGCCAACTCTCTAATCTAGATAAGACCCAATAACAAGAAAACAAGATACCAATTATTTTCATTGATTATAAACGTTTTTTATGCTTTTCCTTTCACTTCTAATGAAATCCATCAAAATGCATAGAGAAATATACTTCATAATGATAATCATTTTCCACAAACTATCCTTTGAGATCAAATTCCAAAGGAATTTTTCAACCAAAGAAGTGCTAGAAGCATGAATATGATTTAATCCCTAGCATCCCTAATCCTTTGGCTTGGCTAATAAATACCATTTTTTTAGATGTGTACCCATCTTATCCTTCCCTCCTTTTCACAAAAAATTTAAATATGACTTCCATACCCTTTCCAACACTCCTTTAGGAATGTGGTCTAGAGAATGCCAATATACAAGAATTACTTGTAATATAGACTTGACAAGAGTTAGTCTTGCTCCCTTGGAAAGACATATATTACACCAAAAATTGATTCTCTTTTGAATCTTAGCCATAACCATTTGGTTTGAAAATGAAACCCAAGTACTATAAACCCTCTTACATATCTTGAGTCCTAAAAGGAAATAGATTGCTCAAAGGATGGGTCTTATCCTCTCTTAACTCATTAAAATTGATAGCGCACTTGAGAACATTAACCTCCATACCAATGTGTTTACAATATAACTACAATATCTCTTGAAATTTCCTCCTCTTAGCTTCTAAACAATTAGAGAACAAGAGTGTGCATCATCCACAAAAAGTAGGTGTGTCAAGAATTCATTTCCCCCCACCCTAATCCCTTGAATACTATAACCACCATTGCATGTTCTATCACCTATCATTTTTCCATGAAATTCCTAAAGATAGAAAACTATTACCAAGTATTCTACATTATTTTTAAATTATCTATCCTCAATGACCAATGACAAGTGGGAATGGTTGGGTTTGCTGTTTTTGAGAGAATAAAAACTGAAATTTTCCTCTATTTTTTACAGTATGGCCAATTTTGTCCATAATGCCACAAGTAGATCAACACAATTTTTCCAATATGTAATAGTGTAAGATGGTTGAATGGGCCTCCAATGGTCAAAAATGTCCTCAAAAAGGTGAGATAAAACTCTCCAGATGGAGCAGATCCATGAAAACAACTCCATAAAAGTGTGCTATGATGTCCCATAACCTCCAAAATAAGTCTCCAATGAATATCCATGATCATACCTTAGGTCAAAGGATCTCCATGAAACATGGGGATGGATTTACAAGTCAAAATTTAGTTATGAAACCACCAAATAGCCATAGTGACGTCCAAGTAAATGGGGTTGGCCCTCATGTTGAGCCCATTAGTTTTCATGTTATGTATTCAAGTCATCTCCACATCATCCAAGTATTTTTAGGTGGGTTCCACATCAACACAAGTTACTTAAGCGACCCCTCCAAGTCATCACATGCTACAATAATAACCCCCATGGTTGTCCTAAGGCTTCCAAGTGCAGTTCGGTCCTCAAATCAGGTGAAAATCAGCTCCAAAATGATGAAAGAGGGAGAGCATTCAAACATCCTCCATGTGGCATGTCAAGAAGAGGTCCATGTGTGTAAAAGTATTCCAAAAATGATCTAGGAGGCATGACCAATTCCTCAAGAAGTGTGAATCACCTTGAAAAATGTGAAAATGGCAGGAAATCATAATGCAACTTACTGGTCAAGGAGTATCATGCCACGTCAACAAAACTATACTACTCATAAAAAATGCATGTGAAATCCTTTTCCAGAAAGAGGGGTAACAACTGGATCCAACTCGGGGACATGTGATCTTCCCAAGAGTGCATGGAATATTTTCACTGTACACATCAGCTCCACATTAACAAAACAACCAAAATGCTCAATAGAGAGTATTCCTGCTACTCTAGTGTTCATTTGAACTTATTCTTTCCTACCCTACTACAACAAATTCAAGATGATGTTGCTAGGTGAAATAAGAGCCAATGCAGCCACTTCAGTACTTCATTAATCCAATGACTTCTTCCCCTATGCTTAGTCATCATATCAAACAATGTAATGTCAACATCCCAATGTTTCTGGGTTGGACTTCGATCATTGATGGGATGAGCATGATCTTGCATACCTACAATTCAACAATGTCTTCAAGCATATGTAAATGTTGGCGCCAACTGCTACACTATCGTGCTATCCAATACTGCATAGGGACTTTATAACAACTGTAGTACATTTTGGTAGGGCTCCATTCATTTGTCAGACATAGTGTCATCTCAAACCAAGTGGGATCTACTACCCTATATTTGGTGAGGTATAGGCTGCCCATAAATTCTCTATGTGAAACCTTAAGCCTTGTAGATTTCCTTCTAACCTCTTATGTGCCACTTAATACATTATCAACACTCGGGTCTACATCTCCAAGAATTTTATTGCAATCAATTTGCCCATTGCTGCATACACTAGACAATCCTTCATCTAATATTTTTCTGATCATGCATGGCCAAATATGAGAGAACTTGTGACCGTAATATAAAAATTTAATATGATGTGTCTTTATATCCTTTTTTTCCTGCTTCATCCTCCAAACCTTATCTTTCAAAGTCTAGGACAATGATAAAAAAAGAGGTGTCTACCTGTTCTTTGCACATCTGGAACATCATTTTATGAACAGAGGACGTAGAAACCTTTTGAAATGTGACAGGGAAGACCAAGACTTGTGTCATATGAGGACATGGAGACCACACTGGTTTCTCAATCCTAGAAACACCAAGATCGATGATACTTAGACTTGTGAGTTCACTAAGTGAGGATCGAGGCTCATCTTTGTCAATTTGTGTAGAAAAATTTGGAGTCAATCTACAATGGATGGTTGATCCTTCACTACTGACGTTAGTTGTTACAGTGGGCGGTAGAATGGAGCCATTTTTTGGACTGCTACCATTTCCATCATACTCGTGAATAACTAGAGAAACTAGAGATCTTATTGTTTTCTTGCAGAAAGTGGATACCTGTCGAACTCATCAAATAAATCTAGTTTAAGGATGGTCAGGTCCTCATCTTTGTTGATGTTATTATAAGTATCATGCAGAGGAGGGTTTTCAAAGGACCAAGTGTAGGATCTGTTCCTATGATGTTGCGTGTAATGGCTCTATCATTCATGGTATTGTGGAGCAAATGATGTAATTGTTCGACCTTAGAGGATTGCTCCATCTCCTCGACCTCAATTTTGCTTCCATATGTACCTAAGGGTTCTTCATATACAAAATTGGGAGCATGACCATTTACTTCTTTTGAGAAACCAGAAATGCATCAATGATATTAACCTTCCCCATCATCCGATGTTCTGTCATAATTTTTATTGATCTTGTTGCAAAACTTTTCTTCGTTGGAAACTAGAGCGATAATCATAGTCACATAAAAGTATTCGATCACGTCACTGTTAACTATGACCTGCGGGGACCTGAAATTTCCTTGACTATTATCTTGGGTTGGAAAAATGCACTAATTGGTAAGGATGGTACCCAACAGTGGCCACGGTTCTATGTGGATGGTGTCTTGTTTACATGCCAAGTGTAGGTATCCATCGGTCATATGGCGAGATCCTTTGTCTTCATAGTGTATACCATTAGTTTGTGCCTCACAAGTTTCACGGAGAAATCTTGTGATAGGAACAACTCTATGTTCCTCGATATCCCAACGATCATTTGCATTGTAAATTGGAGAGCCATAAAAATGAAAATTATATGATCTATGACTTCTTTGCTCAAATTCAAGTGGAAATCTTGAGTTGAGGGTTCCATTATGTTGATTTTCTACCATGACAACCAAACTATCAATGTACAGTCATCACCAATATTGACAATAAGAGGATCGTAAAAATATAGTGTAGAATATCAATTATTGTTTTGTTCATAATGCAAATCATCATGAATGCCTTCATCATACTTGTTCTCTAACCAGGAACAAGTTGATAAAAAACATTGTGTGGTCTTGCTATTACTAGTCAGACTCTGATCGTCTCCTCTTATTTTTTACTTACCTTTTTTCTGGCTTCTTTGAAATATCTTGCGGAGAATGTTACAGGGTCAACAAATTTGAAATTTTTTCTTAGATTACCCAACTTCTACAAATTATTGATGATGGGATTCTCCCATATCGAACACCCTCTCTATTATGTCTTGCATGAAATCACCAAGAAGAATATGTTCTAGTGAGACACAACACAACAATAGGGTTTTGCAAAGATCAATCAATGATTGTGTTCCATGATTGTGGTGTGACTCCCTACTTTACATCAACCCTTTAAGCTCTAGATCGATGCCTCAATTATTTATTGATGTTGTCCATAGATGCCTTATTGCCTGAACCATTATGAATCTTTCAATGACACCATTCAAAATTATTCAACCTATAACATAGAATTTTATGCAAACATTCAAGTTGTAAAGAAATCTTTAGATCGATGCCTCAATTATTTATTGATGTTGTCCATAGATGCCTTATTGCCTGAACCATTATGAATCTTTCAATGACACCATTCAAAATTATTCAACCTATAACATAGAATTTTATGCAAACATTCAAGTTGTAAAGAAATGGTGACATTGCATCTTATGTAAGGAGAATATCATACATGTGGACCATAATCCTCTACAGTTTGTGTATACATAGAGAAAGTTGCAAAGAACATGAAAATTGAAGTTGATGGCCTATTTATAGTAGTTTCATTTAGAGATTGGGCATAATTGTGATGCATATAATTATATGGTTCACTTCTTGGTGCATTCCTTGTTGATTGTTATAAATACATATGGACACTAAACATGATATTGGTTGAAGCATTGTGATGCAAATATGGTGTTTTCCCAAATTCATATAGTTCTTCTCTAAGCATCACTATGTCCATAATTTCATTTGCGGTGACACCTCGCTATTGTTCCTTAACAAACTATGCATTCCCTCACTTCATGAGCATGACAATATTATTTTGGAGGAACATTACTTAAAAAAAACATGTGGTTTTGGAATCCATAATACATTGGTAGTAATACATAAGCATTTCTAATGGTCATTCCTCTACATCAACATGAACACATATATCAATAGATGTATTACTTACACAATTGCAAAATCAATCAACATGAAGTAGGGTTTGTGCACTCATATGTCAATTCCTTCCGATTCATGTAACACAGATATCTCCAAGAAATGTTGAAGCCATCAACAAAAGGCACTGCAGACAACTCTAAGTGTTTGGTAATGCAACTCTGCAATGTTTATAAAAACCCCCATAGGTTTGACTACAACACTATTGAACTTTGTGTTCATGGATAGATAAGGGAAATGACCAAAATTTCCACTAAATATTACAAATCTTGAACCAAACACCTTTTGCATTGAAAATTTTTCTCCATATGGTCTTTGTGAGGCAAGTTCCATGATATTATTTCTGGACATTTCTTTGCTTTTATTTTTATTTTTAAATACTAATAGGACGTCAGACTTCCGAAGTTACCTACGACGTTCCCCCTGTCATTGATATAGCACAAACTTCGGAGATTGGCACCAATATTCGGTCTAGCGATGGGCTCTACGACATTTTCCAAGATCCTCTCCAAGGTCTATGGGTTTCGCTGCAATGTCTCAAGTGTCGCATGTCCGACTCCCTAGATGTCTCTTTTGCGAAATCCTATGATGTCTCATGTGTGGCGTTCCTTTGTCACCGGTGCGACATTAATTGTGGTCTTGTACAGTCCAAGTAGACATGGCACGTGTTCGTTAGAAACATGGCACCAACGACGATATTTGGAAAGTCGGTATAGGGATGTCATGTGAAACGACGTTTGGGGGGGGTGATTTTTGTCCTTCTCCCGACAATATAAAGTGACAATTGCTACGAACACGCTGTCGTAAAATGACCCAAATGTTCTAGTGAAGGTAAGGGAATGAAAGGCAAGGTAAAGGAAAAGAAAGGCAAGGTACAGGAAAAGAAAGGTTGGGAAAGCAAGGCAAGCAAAGGCAAGGAAAAGCTAGGAAAGAAAGGAAAGAAAAGGCAAGGCAAGGCAAGGCTAGGCATTGATTACATACTTCTTTGTGGATGCCACATCCACTTGGCATATTGCACATTCATCCATGGAGTTGGCTACCTTGGAATTCACACATGTGGAGTGGTTGCATGCATGCACATTCTTGGAGGGAACATTCCATGTGGACACTTGGCATTTGAATTGGCTTGATGCCTATTTTTGGTGGTGTGTTCCCTTCATGAGCATCATTTGGTGCATACTACTACTATTTTTGGATGGGGGAAAATTGATTTGGAGAGGCTAATGTCCACATCTTGTAACATGGTCAACCATGGATTGAGGAGAGATTTAACTAATTCATTATTATAATATTTATTTGAATTTTCATTGAGTTAGTTAGCAAATAATAATATTTTATTGTATAAGAGAAAAGACTCACTCTATAAAGAAGAGTTCTCTCTCTCCATTGTAAAGGGTGGAGAATTTGGCTATTTAGGAGCTCTCCTCTTGGGCTACATGGTAGAACATTTTGACAAACTTAATGGAGAATTTGAGGTATATTTTCATTTGATGTGAGGATTTATTGTGCACTCATATTTTATGTGTTGATTTTGTATTAAGAAACCCTTGTAACATGTTGTGATTGTCATTATAATGAACCATGCTTCATTTTGGACAGAGTAATGTGTGGTTTCATCTCTCTTATTTCTATTGTGATGATGTTAGCCTACATGATTGTTATTATTGATTCCTAGAGTATTAAGTAGGATGGGTCTTTAGTTTTTTGTCAAATTTAGGTAATGGGAACCATTAATTGTGTATGGATTTAGCACTTAACAATCTTTTCCACCATAAGAGATTTGGTTTAATGTGTAGAGAAAGTACTTATAATAAATTTAGAAAAAAAAATTATTATTACTTACATAGACTTCATTAACACTTTAAAAATTAATTTATTGGTTTAAATAAATTCAAACATTCATACACATAAAATTTATACACTTTGAAATTCATACACTCATCAACATAAAATGAAGATACAATGAGATTCATAAAAAATGTGCCATGAAATGTATATATATATATATATATATATATATATATATATATTCAACATCGTCTAAATTGTACATTTTTTACAAAATGGCAGCAAGTGCCCTAACATAAAAAACAACCATGTGGCGGCCTAGATACCAAATGGCGGTCTGGTCACTCATTGACCACCGCCACCCTAGCCACCCTTAGGAACATCCTGAAAATGGATCTTTCTTCTCTTGCTCGAAGAAGCACCTCAAGTTGTTTTGGGCCTGGGCATGGTTCATCGCTCCAGAGACTAGACAAAGAAACACATTGTTATAAGTTTTTTTCCACAATGAATTAAAAGACTCACAAAATGATACTTTGTAATTCAACATAAGACAACTCACTACAGATGGTACTAACAATCGTGAGGGTGTTACCCTCCTCCATGACCCTAATCTCTCAGTGATGCCACCCTCCATTAGTTAAAAGGATCAAATCATGAAATTTAAACAAATATGCATAAATCAATTCCATTCATGGTACATAAAAATTTATCATCAACACATTATCTCACCATGAATATCTTAGGCCTCAATGGAGAGTTGCTAACATGTGGAGTGATCGATTGTACAACCTTCTCTGAGGCAACCTCTACTATGGAAGCCTCGGTGAATGGCGTAGATGAAAATGGTGGTGGGGGTGAGTGGCATACAGGTGCATTTATTGTGGATGGATGTGATGGAAGAGGTGGTGCATATGTGTGGACTACAAGTGCATCCACTGAGGATGCATGGAATAAGAATGATGTTGGGGGTGGGCAGCGATGGACCCCCACAGACTGTACAAGTGATGGAATAACCCTTGGCATGGAGTAAGGTAACCAAAACGTTGTGGGAAGGTTCCTAGGGAGTGGACTAGTACTAAAATTAGAAAAAACATCAACAACTTGCATACATGTTAATAATATTGAACTATTAGTAAAAAATAGTAAAATTCAACAACATAAATACAACAAATTTGATGCATAGGTGGTACATGGTATTTGATAAAACTCAACAAATTTGTGGGTGGATGCATCAGTCAATGCAAATGCATTTCTTCTTGACAAGTGGTTTTTTTCTAGTTCGGGGATCAATAAAAAGAGACATGAGTTCTTGTTGTGAAATACCCAAGTCTCTAACTTGGTTTCTATCTAGTCCAATGCGGTAAAAATAAAACACTCTAGCCTTGTATTGAGAAATAGAAGTTCATTTCCCTTGGGAACTTGCAATGGACCTCACAATGACTTCCAATGAAGTGGCCAAGGACTCTTTGCTATGTTCTCTCATTCCTCTTAATTTTATTTACAATTTTTCTCAATATGGCCAACCCCTCATCATTTTGTGTGTCTATGTTGAGTGGTTGTGGTGGGTTGGGGTTTTCCTCGCCTTGATCTTCTTTTGGGCGGTTTACATTGTCTTCAAGTTCCATTTTATAATATATGTTGCAAATTGATAAGGCATGGCATGTAAATTAGGTCATTTAAAAAAAAATTAAAATAGAAATTTACAAAAAAACATCAATAGATATTTTAAGAAATTAAAAAATAAAAACATAAAATAATCACATTTCTTGTAAATTCTCTGCAGTTATTTTTAAAGGGGAAATGTTAGGCAATGTAAGAGGTGACTCTCTCTAAATTTTCTAGATGAGATTTCTCTATAAGATTACAAATTTCTATAATTTAGATTATTTTAGAATATATTAAATTAATTGAATAAAAGTAAAAATTACTAAGTTGGGAGAAAAAGGAGAAATCAAACATACCTGGCTTGACTAGGACATGGTGGCAATATCTTGACTTTTCTCATCCTATCTCTTTTCTCAATGAGGGTAAAAATAGGAGCCCTAGGTGTGTGAATGGGCACAAATCGTGCCTGCAACCAGTTAAAAATTGTATGGCAGAGGAACGCATGCCCATTCTGTCACATACCCACTATGGGGCATAAAATAAAGTAAAAATATTTTTCCTCAATTACTCGAATCCTCCATCCATGGTCTCTAATCCTAGTCAATGGACCTTCAAAATTTCTGAGCTGAAGTAGCTCTTCAATTCCCTACTAGAATCTTCTAAGGAATCGATCCACAGGACTTTGGGCGACTTCACCCGTACGAACTAGCACTAGGTGTAAGCTTCCTCCACACGACCACTGGCTGTGACTGCAGGCCTTACCTAAAGGTGTTTCGCGACTTCGTGTGTCGGGTCTTTGCATGTGAGTCACCTCGACTCTCCCAACCTTTGAAATCCCAACAGGGGCCTAGCACTTGTTATCTCCTCCTTTATCCTTCAACCATATGACCTCCAGCCAAACCCTAGGGCCTACCTCCGAGCACGTCGTCATTTCACGTATCAGGACTTTTGAATGGATTCCTCCTTTGAACCTTCGACTCCTGATTTCCCAATATCTCACGTTCTCCCTAGACAATCAACGGTCCATGTTCTCTCCTTGATCGACGACTACAATCAAATTGTGAAATCGGATTTCGCAAGTCCTCACGACTCTGCCCTTTGACCTTCCCACTCTGTGGGTCAACGAAATGTTGATCTCTCACCACGTGTCCCTTATCAGTGGATGGCTAGGATCGAATCATGACTTCGCGTATTAGGTATTTGGATGTGATTCATCTGTGACTCTTTCGATCCCTGAACTCCCGATGATGTCAGATCAACGATCCACAGTCTCCCGTAATTCAACGGTCTAGATCCTTTCTCACGAATCAGGTCTTTCCCAATCCCCAATTCCCCAAAATTTACCCACATCAAATCAATGGTCCACAATCCTCCGTGATCCCACGGTTGTGATCAAATCTCGATTTTGCATTTCGAGAGTTCCCAGAACTCTTACTTTCGACTTCCTGAGTTATGAACCCTCGATAAGACTAGATCTATGGTCCACAATCTTCTTCGATCAATGGCTATGATCAAGTTGCAATTTCGCGTTTCACGACTTTGGAGGTTGGTTCACCTTTGTTCTCAGGATTCCCAATTTCCCAATATTTGTGAGCGTCAGATCGACGGCTCACAACTCCCCATGATCTAACAGCTTAGATCAAATCGTGATTTCATGTTTCACAAATTCTCACAACTCCACCCTTTGACTTCCCTGAGTCGTGAGTCAGCGAAATGTTGATCTCTCACCACGTGTCTTCCTGGATGGATGGTTCTGATGATTTCAGGATTTTGGAACCTCGTTCCTCTCATGTACCCTCAAGGCTTATCGTTAGTGCACTTTACCTTGATTGGGCGGCCACAATTCTTTTATGCTCAGACCGAATGGTTGAGATCTGTTCTCCTCTGTGCTTACTCCTCGTTGTTTGGACTATGATCTGACGGTCCATATCATTCACGATGATCGATCCAACGATCACTGTAGTTCCTCCTCTTGAGCTTAGTTCTCCTCTTGGACCTCATCTGTGCTTCAGAAAGGCGCTTGTCTCTTCCGATCTTGTTCCTTAGGGAATCTCGAATTCCCACGTACTCCTTGCGTTAATATACTTGCATCTGATCAACAGTCCACTACCTTCCTCGACCCAACAATCTAGATCACATCGCAACTTCGGGTTTCAGGATTTTAGTCACGCCAACGTGCGAATTTCCCGATGTGCGAATCCATGATTTTGCCAATCCGACGGTCAAGGAGGGTCCTGATAGATCCTCATATCTACAGTCTAGATCACATTACAACTTTGGGTTTTAGAAAATCTGTCCCCTTCATGATGATTACCAACATTCGTCGAACTTGTGGAGACTGAAGGAGTCGAGGCGTTAACGCCTATGCTCCTTCCTCAATCTAATGGTTGCGACAGACTTTGGATCCTCCTGAAAGGATCTCATCTGTTAATCTTCCAAATGAAAGGGTATTCCCTTTTGATACTTACATCTTTCTATCCTTCCTGAGCTTCGTCAGTTATGAAGGACTCAAGAGCATTGTGCTCTATCTCCTAGACTTGACACTTGTAATAATTCTTTCGCGCACCCCATACGTTCATTCATCAAGACTAGAACTTAAGTGGTTCTTGATTTCTGCTTGCCTCGCAGAGAGCCTGTGCATATCTGCGCTACCTCTCTTGAGTGTAACAGATCCTTCAAGGGACTCAGAACGACTAGGAGGATCGACATGCGTTCATGAAACTATGTCCAAGGTCGACAGACATACAGTTCGTGACTCTAGCTTAAGCCACCACAGGACGCAAGTATTTACAAGTATAAAACATATCCTATCCATATGATTTCCTACTTTCCTAATTTCACATTCAGGAAGATACAAAAGAAGGAAATACAGTATAAATCATTAAGCAAACACAACCATCCATGCAACATTCATAGGATATCCAACTTTAATTTACAGTACCACTGAAATACACAATATATGCGATTACTTATCTATTACAGATGGTAGCCAACTAACTGACTGTGGGTGTTCGTCCTTCCACCCAACCATAGGCTCAGAGGCATTCATTCTTAGCACTCTGGCCACCCCTGTGCCAATCCATGATATCACCAGGGAACTCTTGCGGTTCTCAAGGGTTCTTTCTTTGTTTCAGCTTCTGCTCGGGTTTTGTTTTCGACAAACTTTCAAAGATTTCCCTCTCTGTTATGGCCCTGGGTGAGGTTTATCAGATGATCCCTCAGCATCAAGCTCACAACCTTCTGTTCATCTCCTCCTGGACAGCTCTACGCATCTCCCTTACAATCTTGCACTCTCTTCCCCCTTCTCTCTAGTTGTCTGTGTGTATCTATATTACCTTCCTTCTTTTGGAAGGTTCCTGACCCTTCACGTTCCTTCTGTCAGAAGGAAGCTCGGGTTTGCATGTCTCTATGGTACTTCAGGCTGACATTTTGTAGCTAGACCATGTTCCCATTCATGGGGGTGGTTGATAATTCAACTAGTGGTCCTTTCTTCATTAACTGATTTCTCTCCTTGGGATCTGGAGAGGCTTATTATCTTAGCAAAGGAATTTTGGGTCATTTGAACTAATTGACCCTCTCTACAATATCCTCACTCTTTCCTCTAGTGATATCATGGCTATTACTTTCAAGGATTCACCCCCGCAGTCAGTTATTGGCAACCCAAACAATAATACATTTACATTGTCCACATGCCTTAGCATGGTNTAAGTTACAAACTGGGGGAAACAGGGTGTTACAATTCCCTCCCCCTTAAAGTAACACTGTCCTCGGTGTTCTTTCTCAAAAACACCTGTCATGCCTTTCTCATTCAGTTGTTTCAGAAATATTGATCTTTCTCTCTCAGTCAGGTCCTTTTTCAGACCCTTAATCTTTGTCACCTGCTTTCAGTAATTCTTGGACAATCAAGCACGTTAAACATAGTCTTATGCAAAAACATTGCATAAAAATTTCTATGAAAAAAAAAAGATTTTTTATAATCTTAGCACAATAATTATCTACGCAGTTTGTGGATTTGTATCCACATGGTTGTTTTGTTATCCAGGCTCATTGTTTTTCCTTGACATACCCATCAGGTGCATGATCCCCATCAATAGTTTACAAGAACTATCAAGGTTTAATCTTCCTTGCGGTCACTCACCCTCCAGGCCCAGGCTCATGCATCCCCTTCTCTGCTATACAGTCCCTCGGGTGATCCATCTTTCCTTGCCAAGATTTTCTCGCACAGGAAGAACTACCCATCGTGTGCATGATCCCAATGGTTTACAAGAACTATTAAGGTCTCCTCTTCCTTGCGATCACTCGCCCTCTAAGCCCAGGATCAGGTATCCCCTTCACTGTTATTCAGTCCCTCGAGTGATCCATCTTTCCTTGCCAATGCTTTCTCACACATAAATAATTCCAGAGACTCTATCGAGTCTTATAGTCAAGGCGTCCCTCAGACTTTCTCTGTCAAGGCATCCCTCCAGCTTGTGTTACCTCAACACAATATATTTCAGGAGATCATGGCTTATCACGGGGTTCTCATGGCTCAGTAGTAGCCATTGTTCATCATATGTCCTTTCTGGACAAATCTTTTCTTCTTACCCGTATCATAGGCATACATAAATTCATGAGACATCAAAAAAAAAAATCAAAATTTTCTTGTAAATCTGTCACCCACATATTTCCAAATTCCACCTTTTGTTTTCATATTTGTTCTGTACAGGAACCCGATTCATAATTATGGGACTTTCCTTCCCATAGTGGTTTGGATCAATAGGTAATTGGTCTTCATTATGGGTTTACAACGCTGCCATATCCAAGACTCCTTTGCTTCTTTCACTTTCAACTTCAATTAGCCAAACAAATTGTTAGTTCCTATGCACATACATTTTATTGCACCTTTATAACGTCATCACAAACAATCTCAGAATTGTGCATGCTAACAATCAAATTCACTTTCTCAAAAGGAAAATACCATTCCGTGCAGTTTGGCTCAATAGGCAATTGGTCTTCCTTATGGGCTTACAATACTGCCATATCCAAGACCCATTTCCTTCTTCAATTTCAACATTCCTTAGCCAAACAAATTGTTAGTTTTCATGCACATTACCTTTTTCAAATTCAAGTATACTAACAGTCCAAGTCATTTTCATCTATTCAAGGATACAAAGAAAAAGGATACATCATCCCTTACCTATGCATCATTCCAGCCTACCAAATTTTTCAAAATGTAATTTGGATATCAATTGATTTTAATGAATGCACCAACATTCATGGCCACATTCATACTCAATGCACCCTTGCATTGATTTAAAGTTTCCCATACTTTTTGACAATTACTTGGCCATGGTGTGTTGGAACTTAACCAGCCTCTTCACCACATGGCTTATTCATTTTCATTCACTCTTACAGCAGGACCATGCTTCATGTTATAAGCCGATCACGATCCCAAATCAGTACACATGAAACTCAAAAGTTTCACATGAATTTCTTTAAGAATTCTTCCTCCATTAATAACCAGGGTGCCAACACTCATGGCCACCCAAATTTGGTTTTCTCTAACACCTATACAATGTGAGTAGAAATTTTGGAAGGTCCTCCTTCCTCAATGGGAAATCCATTGTGTGTCCTTTATGCAAACATGCATTTCCTTGAAGCAATTCCATACACCATGCTATATATGAGCACTTTTGTTTCCGATCGTTCCTTGATTGGTCCACGTATTCATGACATATCAGTTCATGAATTCTTCTAAGGATTACAATCAGTCTTTACTACCAGAGGTTCACTCCTCCATCATTCAGGTTCTCCTTCCTGAATCATACCCTACTTGGGTATCCAAGACATACAACTGCCTTTCAACATTTCATACATAACATTAAGACCACAAAACATTTCAGAAGGGATTCTTACCCAATCCCTTCATACCTTGTGCCACATAGGCCTAAACATTTTTATGTTGGTTATGGTTGTTAGCACCCCCTCTGATATTACCCCATCAGTGGTGCTCCATGGGGACTTTTAAAGTCCCTTCAACAATCTTTCAACAAGAACCTTCTCATAGTCATCCTCTAATTGGGGTTGTTCATTATTGGCAACTGACTTTCTCAACAGTTCCAATCTTATTTCTTTCTACACATGACATACATCATAAGCCCATTAGTTGTCATGTAAATTAAAATGCAATTACCATAGCATTTAAATTAATAAAATATTTTCAGACATGTCATAGCATATCTATATGCACTTCATCACATTATCCTTAATGTTTTCATGAGTGTAACACAACAATTCTCAATTGTTTTTACAGTAATACAACCATCATCACTATGGTGTCAAAACATTTACTTTCAAACAACATACTAGCTTTCTCATCCCAGAGAAAAAACATAATACACAGCAAGTAAAGAATTGAGGGCTCTCCCCTTCTTCAAATTCTTTCTACATTGCCTGGGACTTTTCATTCTAGCTGAGTTATTTCCAAGGCCTCGCTGTCTTTTCTCTGCTTTTGCAATTCTACTCCCTGTTGGGATCTTCTTTCTCTTTTCCTTGAGCCACCTTGGTTAGGCCTCACCCTAACCCTTTTTGGAATACAACATCATGCTTTAATAGTAAACTTTTTGTTCATAATGGATCATGAACCTGTGCATCCAACACATTACCATTCGGTTATCAGAATGGTCAATATTCATNTATATATATGTATGTATGTATGTATGTATGTATGTATGTATGTATGTATGTATGTATGTATGTAAACTTGTGGCTTGCTGCTTAATTCTCAGCAGTCATTAAGGTTGTGACTTTGTTTTCCTGACAGAGTCTTCACACAGTTCCTCCACAAGGAATTCCTTTAGCATGCAACTTCCTTATTGCATATTCATCACTATCTGTGCTAGACTCAACCTTGAGTTAGCTTTTATCTATTTACCAAATATTCCTTAAGGAATATAAACATGCATCTTTGTCATGTACCTAATTACATATCCATACGTATTTTGGTTTTGTCAACTTACATCCATGATGTATTTAACCATATTCGTAATCATAAGCCTGCATGTAGTTGTCATAGGTATATTTCACAGATTGCATACATCTTTACTTTTAAGATCAGTCAACTCAGGATTATTCACAATCCTTCTCATGTGATTCCCAAAGGAATAATCATTTACCTCTTATTATGACAACATAGCATCTTTGCTCATTTACCCTTCTATCTAATTATATTATTATTCCCTAAGGAAAGGGAATACATTCCCCTCAAGATATTACTTGGAACAAAATTTTCATGATTCTTCAGAATGGAACCATCCATGCATCCATAGTATTCGTTTAATCTGGACAAGAGCAATTCTTGCTTTATATTTCCTTCATCAGGGCAACCATATGGTGCCATTGCCTACAACTATGTTCTTTCATTGTACACATGCATCACTTGCACGTTTAATATCATTCATACCTAACGGGTATCGATATCAGGCTTCATATTAAGAAGCTTCACAATGCATTAAACCCATTCACTCAAGAATAATTAAGCACAGCTAAGTATTCATCCTGCTAGCTTATTGCTTACACCTTTTCCATGTCATTCACACATATGGACATATCAGGCTTCTATATCCTTTTTCCAAGGATCTTACAAACATCCTTATGATCATGTATACACATTCGTGTATATGTAGGTGCATCTATTGCACCTTTTTACCTAATGCATTCACTTGATAGTTTAATTTCATCATTAGTGTCCTTTAGTTTGAGATTTTAGTCACTTACAGGACTAATTTCACAGTCATATCTTGTATTGACATTGCCTTCTCTCATGGCTATAACCAACCATGGTCACTTTCCTCTTTATGCAACAATGTCTTAGCAAGAAAACCTCCTTGCCTCAGTGTCCATAAGGTCTTACCCATCTCACTTTTCTCTGGTCATGAGGAGTTATATACTCTGATTTTAATATAAAGCAGTAACTATAACTGCCAAGGATCCTACCTGATCCTATCATATTCCTTTGAGCCCACAAAGGTATTAACCATTATACAATCCACCATCATCAGTGCCTGAAGTTCCAACTGCCCATGCTTAGAAGCAGTGTTAGAAACACCAGGTCATTCATCCTTCAGGCTTCAACTGCCCTTGACAGAACCCTGCCTCCTTCCACTATCCACATTCAAGTCTTATTATAAATGTTAATTATCATATCCCTACTCTGGTAAGAGTAGTTATCACTTTGACAAGGGCTAAAGAAATTCTTCTACTGAAATTCAACAAGAATTCCAAAAATGACAGGTTCAATCTACAATCCTTCTCCTCAAGGAGTAAATGCAGATAACCATATATCCTTACGCGACTCGTACATGAGCCCAAGCAGGCAAAGTTTTGTAACCATGCTCTGATACCATTTTGTCAAATACCCACTACGGGGCATAAAATAAAATAAAAATATTTTTCCTCAATTAGTCAAATCCTCCATCCATGGTCTCTAATCCTAGTCAATGGAACTTCAAAATTTTCAAGCTAAAGTAGCTCTTCAGTTCCCTACTGGAATCTTCTAAGGAATCGACCCACAAGTCTTTGCGTGACTTCACCCGTGCGAACTAGCACCAGGTGTAATCTTCCTCCATGTGACCACTGGCTATGACCCCGGGTCTTACCTAAAGGTGTTTTGCGACTTCACGTGTTGGGTCTTTGCATGTGAGTCACCCCGACTGTCCCGAACTCCAAAATCCCAACACAAGCCTAGCACTTGCTACCTCCTCCTTTATCCTTCAACCATATGACCTCCAGCCAAACCCTGGGCCCCACCTCTAAGTGCATCACGATTTCGAATGACTTCCTCCTTTGAACCTCCGACTCTCGATTTCCCGATATCCCGCGTTCTCCCTGGATAATCAATGGTCTACGTTCTCACCTTGATCGATGGCTACGATCAAATCACGAACTCGGATTTTGCAAGTCCTCATGACTCTACCCTTTGACTTTCCCACTCTGCGGGTCAACAAAATGTTGATCTCTCGCCACGTGTCCCTTCTCGATGGACGGCTAGGATCGAATTGTGATTTCGCGTATCGGGTATTTGTATGTGATTCATCCCTAACTCTTTCGATCCCCAAACTCCTGACGATGTCAGATCAATGATCCACAGTCTCCCATAATCCGACAGTCTAGATCCTTTCTCGCAAATCAGGTCTTTCCCGATCCATGATTCTCCTAAATTTACCCGCGTCAAATCAACGGTCCACATCCTTCATGATCCCATGGCTGTGATAAAATCGTGATTTTTCGTTTCACGATTTCTCATAACTCTTACTTCTAGCTTCCTAAGTTGTGAACCCCCGATAAGACTAGATCTACAGTCCACGATCTTCCTTCAATCAATGGTTGTGATCAAGTCGCAATTTCACGTTTCACAACTTTGGAGGTTGGTTCACCTCTGTTCTCCCGATTCCTGATTTCCCAATATTTGTGAGTGTCAGATCGATGGCTCACAACTCCCCACGATCTAACGGCTGAGATCAAATCGTAATTTTGCGTTTCATGAATTCTCACAACTCCACCCTTTGACTTCCCTGAGTCGTGAGTTAGTGAAATGTTGATCTCTCTCCATGTGTCCTCTTGGATGGATGGTTCTAATGATTTCAAAACTTTGGAACCCCGTTCCTCTCGTGTACCCTCAAGGCTTATCGTTAGTGCACTTTACCTTGATTGGGCGGCCACAATTCTTTTACACTCAAACCAAATGGTTGAGATCTATTCTCCTCTATGCTTACTCCTTGTTGTTTGAACTATGATCTAACGGTCCAGATCGGTCACGATGATCGATCCAATGATCATTGTACTTCCTCCTCCCGAGCTTACGAACTTGAGACAAGTTTACCTCTTGGACCTCATTTGTGCTTCGGAAAGGCGCTTGTCTCTTCCAAGCTTGATCCTTAGGGAATATTGAATTCCCATGTACTCCTTGCATTAATATACTCACGTCATATCGACGGTCCACTACCTCCCTCAACCCAATGGTCCATATCACATCGCAACTTCAGGTTTTGGGAGTTTATTCACACCAACGTGTGAATTCCTCGATGCGTGAATCCCCGATTTCGCCAATCCAATGGTCAAGGAGGGTCCCAATAGATCCTTAGATCTACGATCCAGATCACATCGCAACTTCGGGTTTTGGGAAATCCATCCCCTTCACGATGATTACCAACATTCGTCAAACTTGCGAAGACTGAAGGAGTTGAGGCATTAATGCCTGTGCTCCTTCCTCAATCTAACGGTCGCGACAGACCTTGGATCCTCCCGAAAGGATCTCATCCATTAATATTCCAAACGAAAGGGTATTCCCTTTCAATACTTACATCTCGTTATCCTTCCTGAGCTTCATTATTTATGAAGGACTTAAGAGCATTGCGCTCTATGTCCTAGACTTAACACTTAGAAGAATTCTTTCATGCACCCCTTATGTTCATTCATCAAGTCTAGAACTTAAGTGGTTCTCGGTTTCTACTTGCCTCACAGAGAGCCTATGCATATCTTCACTACCTCTCCTAAGCGTAACAGATCCTTCAAGGGACTAAGAACGACTAGGAGGATCGACATGCGTTCATGAAACTGTGTCCAAGGATGACGGACATACAGTTCGTGACTCTAGCTTAAGACACCACAAGACGCAAGCATTTACGAGTATAAAACATATCCTATCCATATGATTTCCTACTTTCCTAATTTCACATTCAGGCAGATACAAAAGAAGGAAATGCAGTATAAATCATTAAGCAATCACAACCATCCCTACAACATTCATAGGATATCCAACTTTAATTTACAGTACCACTGAAATACACAAGATATGCGATTAATTATCTATTACAGATGGTAGCCAACTAATTGACTATGGGTGTTCATCCTTCCACCTGACCATAGGCTCATAGGCATTCATTCTTAGCACTCTGGCCACCCCCGTGCCAAGCCATGATATCACCAGGGAACTCTCACAGTTCTCAAGGTTTCTTTCTCTGTTTCAACTTCTGCTCAGGTTCTATTTTCAATAAAATTTCATAGATTTCCCTCTCTGTTATGGCCCTGGGTGAGGTTTATCAGATGCTCACTCAGCATCAAGCTCACGGCCTTCTGTTCATCTCCTCTTGGAGAGTTCTGTGTATCTCCCTTACAAGCTTTCTCCCTCGTCCCCCTTCTCTCTGGTTATCTGTGTGTATCTATCTTACCTTCCTTCTTTTGGAAGGTTCCCAACCCATCACGTTCCTTATGTCAGAAGGAAGCTTGGGTCTACAAGTCTCTATGGTACTTCAGGCTGACATTCTACATCTATACCATGCTCACATTCATGGGGGTGGTTGATAATTCAACCAGTGGTTCTTTCTTCATTGACTGATTTCTCTCCTTGGGATCTGAAGAGGCTTATTATCTTAGCAAAGGAAGTTTGGGTCATTTGAACTAATTGACCCTCTCTACAATCTTCTCACTCTTTCCTCTAGTGATATCATGGCCAGTACTTTCAAGGCTTCACCCCCACATTCAGTTATTGGCAACCCAAACAATAATACATTTACATTGTCCATATGCCTTAGCATGGTAATCCTATTTTATGATTCAGTTACAAACTGGGGGAAACATGGTGTTACACATTCTTAGGAACATGCATGTGTTCTTAGGAACACACATGTGTTCTTAAGAACATGCACACGTTCTTACGAACGTGCACGTGTTCCTGTCAACGAGCCTTCATGGCAACATGAGTGGAGGTTCGGGATTTTCGTCCACTCGTGTGAGTGTGCATTCTTGTTGACCCCTTGCCACTTTTTCTTCCACAAACTTTATGCACACACTGATATATTGTTACAAAAAAATGTATCATTTCCTTAAAATCCCACTCAACAACATAAAAATAGAAGTTTGATGTGAGAGTTTAGTGCATTGGTTAAATTTTTAGGATCTTGAGTTTCCCTCTTGGGTGGCCATGGATTCCCCAGATTAGATGGATTCTTAGCCATCACACAACCACCCAAACTACAAAGTCATGATAGTATGAGAGGGTTTGAGGACCCCACAAAATTAAGAAGTGGATCAAACAAAAATGAGTAGCCTAAAAATCCTCAAGGATATATAATGAAATCAAAAGAGAATCCCATGTATGAAGTAATATCTAAAATAATAAAGACATATACCTAGTATGCGTAGGATCACACCCTCATCTATGAGTTTTTTTGTCTTTGGCCATGTGAGGAAACAATCAAATGGTGTATTTTATCTCACTATAAGGATAAAGGGGGCATTGAACTAAATTTATGAATGAAGGGTTTCTTAACAATGATTTTAACCAAATAAAGTGATTTTTAAAATGGGACATAATTCTTCAACTAAGTGGGGATTCATTTGCATTATTGGAGGACTGATTATAGTTGGAACAAGATTAAATTTCCCATTCCCTAATATAGATATAAATATATTCTATACCGTATCATTTTTTAAAGAAGAAACCTTAGCTGGAATTTTCAATGCCATCATGAATTATGTTAAATTATAAGAAGTTGCCAGAAAAAGTACATACACATATCATGAGTGGTCCTAACAGTTAAGAGCATTTGTTTTCTCCTTGGAGGTCATAAGTTTGAATCTACAGGAGTAGGGTAGTTTGGATATGTACACATCCATTAACTAAGTAGTCTATTTAGTACATAGAGGGGATACCTTGTCTCGTAAATAATGGGGTCTTTCATATGTCAATTTCGCCTCTTGTTATTCTATGACCTTAACTTTGATAATCATCATCATCATCATCATCATCATATAAATACCTATAGGAATTCATTAAGATAGCATAAAAAGATGCAATTTAGGAACAAACCCTAGATTATGAACATGTTCCTTTTTCTGTAGAAAGTGCCATCAACATGGCTATCTATGTAGAGATTATGGTAGGAGTAAAGCATGGGTAAGGGTTCAAAATAAGTAGGGAAGGAAAAATATGGATTTACCCAATTTGAACCATTTTGAATCCTTGAAAATGGACAACAACAATAAAGAGGACAAGAGAAAACAATCATCCAATATTAAGGAGTAGTGCCATAAGACTTATGCAAATCATTGAATGCAAGAGATACATGAATCAACTAAGGAAAATTTATTAGGTATGAATAACTCAACAAAAGAAGATATGGTATAACCTAAGAGAAGAAAGAAAAATGAAGAAACAATCAAAACTATAGAAAATATGTAGGGGAAGATCAAGTCTTAGAGGAGCAGAGTGGACTAAACATGCAAGAAGAAACATCTACTACAAAGTATTTAGAAGTTTAGGACATGGAAGACATGGATATAATGTAATTCGAAACTAAGTATGGTAATGCGTCTATTTGAAATGACAATACATAGGCACACTTAATAATACTTCATTGAGAGATGACATGGGATAGGGGGGAGAAAATAATAGAGGGAAAATAGGAAAGAAACATATTTTGGATATCAAAACCAAATTCCTGAAGCACAAAAAGGAATCACCAATAGTGGCAAGATGGAAAACGAATTCCATCAAGATCCAAGAGGAAGGGGGGAATTTGATAAATTTCTCAAGGGTTAAGACTATAGATATAATGTTCCATCCTACCCCGAAATAACATGAAATGAGAGTGTTCTCATTGAACATTTGAGGGATTAATGCCAAAGTTAAACATAAATGATAAAATAAAAAATTCTATGAGAAAATTTGGTAGTAGTCTTCATTCAAGAAACTAATTTCTCTAAAGGAACTCTTAAAGGGATAGTTAAAAACATTTGCAAAAATTAGGAGGTAGACACTTTTGATGGGTGGTGGGCTTGGGATATGTACACATTTGCTAACTAACTAGTCTAATTAGTACATATAGGGGGTACCTTATCCCACAAACAATTGTATCTTTCATATGTCAATTTGGCATATTGTTATGTTGTGACCTTAAAATAACCTATAATAATAATAATAATAATATTATTATTATTATTATTATTATTATTATTATTATTATGATTATTATCATCATCATCATCATCATCTAAATCCCTCCAAAAGTTAACATGCAAAGATGCAATCTAGTAATAAACCCTAGATTATGACCATGTTCTTTTTTGGTGTAGGAAATGCCATCAACATGGGCATCGATGTAGATATTGTTGTAGGAGTAAAGCACCAATAAAGGGTTCAAAAAAAGAAAGGAAGGACAAAAATGGTTTTTCCAAATTCCAACCATTTTGAAACCTTGAAAACTAACAACAACAACAAAGAGGACAAGAGAAAACAATCATCTAGTATTAAGGAGAACTAGTCCCACAAGGTTGATGTAAATCACTCAACATAGGAGATACATGAATCAATTATATAAAATGAAAAATGTAAATATCAAATGATAAAATAGAAAGTTCTAACAAAAAATATGGTAGTAGTCTTCATTCAATAAACTAAGTTCTTAGAAGGAACTCTTAAATGGATAGTTAAAAATATCAATAAAAATTGGGAGGTAGCTACTTTGGACACAAAGGAATTTTTGGGAGGGTTGGCCATTGCTTAGGATCCAAGTCAATTTTTTATACAATATTTCAAGGTAACTAAATGGTGATTGGAAGCCACATATTGAGCGTTGGGTTCTAGGGAAAGAGGAACCATTAAAAATTTGTATGGCCCCACCTCTTTTATGCTAGAGGAATCCTTCCTAAATACCTAAGGGTTCTTCAGGGGATAGGTTAAGATCATTGAACACCTTTTATTTTAGGGAAGGCATTTTCTAAGACCAAAAAACCACCCTCCAAGTTTAAAATAATGTGGTTAACTTGCCAAATGTTAAAGGAACAAGTGGTTAAATTGTGCAAATGTCTCCCATCTTCCACGAGATCCCAAATGTTTAAATTTCAATGGAACTAAAAATCCTTATAAGTGAAATCAAAAAGTGGAATAAGGTGGAATAAGGATACATTTCTAATATTTTGAAGAGAAAGGAATTTTTAAAATTGAAGATCAAAGATGTCTAGAAAATTATAATGCATCAGGGAAGGATGGAGGACCTAAAAAGGAAAGAGGGGGAAGTGAGTGAAGAAATTAAATTGTAGAGGTGGTAGGAATAAACATTTTAGCATTATAAATCAATAATAAAATGGCTCAAAGAGGGGATGGGAAAAATGCGTTTTTCTAGAAAACGACCTTAAAACATATAAATTGTAAAGAATATTCAACAATATGAATGAGGAAAGAATTACCTTGGATCATTCAGAGGATATAATCCAAGAACCTAACTCATTTTTACCACTTTCTAACAAGTCCCCCTATAGATTGATGAGAAGCAATAAGAAAAATTATATATGAGATGTACCCTCTCTAGTTAATCGCAAGCATAACTAAGTGCTCATAGAGGAAGTCACTAAGTAAGAGGTGAAGAAATAAGTGTAAATCTCACAATAGGTAAATCCCCAAGGCTAAACACAATGCTAGTGGAATTATATAAGGAGTTTGGGAAGTAGTTCGTGATGATGTATGGACGATAGTGGTAGAATCGAGAAAATAAGAAAAAATCTTAAAGGCCCTAAACACAACCTTTCTAATTATTAACCCAAAAGAACCTTAACAAACTTCTTGAAAAACTTTATACTCATGGGGTTTTATGAATACATATATAAAATCATCTCCAAATTGGAATCAAATAGGCTAAAGTGCATCATGGATTAGTTAACTTTGAAAGACCAAGGATGTTATGTAGGGAGTGTAGTAAGTCTTGGATGGAATAATAACAACACATGAGGCCATCCACACCTTGAAAGAAAGAAAGAATCTAAATATGTTAAATAAACTTGAAATGTCAAAGGGATATGATCATGTGAATTGGGATTTCCTTCGAGCAATGTTGTAAGTTTTTGGTTTTGCTAGAAGGTGGGTGGACTAGATAATGAATATGGTAAACTAGATAGCCTTCTTTTCAATTTTGGTTAATGGATCTTTAATCTCTACTTTTTAACCCAAAAGGGGAGTCTAATAAAAAGAACCTATCTCTATTTGTATCCATTCTCCTAGTAGAGGGATTGAGCATCTCCCTCATAGTAGAAAAATATCAATTAAGTTGAGAGGGATTCTCTAAATTAATGATAAGATTCCCCCTCTCAAAAAAATTTCATACATGATAACCTACTCATCAATGAAACAATATTGTAAGAAGTCAAAGAGCTTAGATCAATTCTAAATTAATTTCTTCTCACCTCACGGCAAAGTCTTAAATCTTATTTTTTAGTACAAGGATAGAAGTCCATAAAAGAAAAAGAATGTAACTATGATTTCAATCATTTTTGCAAGATAAAATGTAAGACTTAAATCTTATTTTTTTAGTATAAGGATAACAGTCCATAAAAACAAAAAAACTAAAGAATGTAATTAGGATTTCTATCATTTTTGCAAGATAAAATGTAAGTCTTAAATCTTATTTTTTAGTATAAGGATAGAAGTCCATAAAAGCAAAAAAATGTAATTAGGATTTCGATCATTTTTGCAAGATAAAATGTATCTCTCTTAAATCATTTTATCTATAATATCATAGTACAATAGTTCTCTCTTACTCAACCAAAAAAAATTGAAACATACAGGTACATGATTTATCTTACTTTGAAGAAGAAACATGACAAATCTCTCTTACTCAACCAAAAAAAATTAAAACATACAAGTACATGATTTAGCTTACTTTGAGGAAGAGACATGACAAAACATATAGAATATGGTGCTTCATAATGCTTGTTTTTAAATAGGTTATAATTGGTCAAAAGACACTTTGGACCTATATTTGATAATAGTACTTAGTCGTGGCTAGAATGGAAGGATAAAAAACATTCACCAAATAATTTTAATAATAACATATATTCCTTTACCAAATAATTTTAATAATAACATATATTCCTTTACCAAACTTACATTCATTTTTTTATATCGTGTATGGAGGACATCCATCAATAATTTTAAGATATATATATTTTTTTTTTAATATTTTTTTCAAATTACAATTAGGATAATATATGGGTTTATGTATGGAATAAAGTTTCAATTAGGATAATATATGACTTTATGTATAGAACCAAGGCTAGATGCTATTTCAAAGCATATGACTCCATTCTCATTAGCTTCAACGAAGACCACAAAGGATGTTGGTTTCCTTGCAAATACTATATAAGTTGAAATCATCTTTTTAATCTCATAGGAAGACCTAAAACTGCTTTTGATATCTCAAGACCCAGATGCATCTTACAAAAGTGAAAGTTTAAACTCTTAAAAACCATCAATAAATTATATTAAATAATCTGATTTTTTAAATAATAATAATAAATATCAACTTACAACTAAACTAAATTATAATAAATATTACCACCTTAAAAAAATATAACTTACAACTCAGTGATAATAAGTATGACGACTTTCCCAAAAAGAAGAAGATATCAAAAGAGCAAGTGTAGACCCGCATATACACATCCATAAAAGTTAGTGTGCCAAAAAAATGAAAGATAACAAAAGAGCAAGTGTAGACCCGCATATACACATCCATTAAAAATTAGTGTGTCAAATAATGTGTGGGTCTGTCCTCGCCAAAACCCAATACACATCCAATACACATATTTAAAGACTTTAAATATTTTCCAACTCTACATTCATTGGGTTTTTCCATCCAATGACTTTTGAGCACTATAACCCAATTATCTCGTTCTTTTTTTCATCCATTGGTTTTTGAGCACTATATCGTAGTTCTTACCTTTTTGCCATGTATACATTGTCTCATCCCCAACTTCATCAAACGCATTCTTAGGGTTTGCAAAATCTGCATTTGTAAAAATGGGCGATTACGATTACAATGGTAGTTTTCATGGCAAGCCAAATCCGAATCTCATCTTTAGTAGAAAAAATAGAAATAGAAATTGGTGAATTTGTTTTTGGGAAAAAGTATGGAAAAATAATTTATGGGTTATATATGTTAGAGAAATCTCTAATTTGGTTGGATTACTTGGTTGAGATTTAGATTCAAAAACCCTAGGCTAGTGTCAACAGTGAGCAAGCCAACACTTATTTATCACTTAGCAAGCACTGACATGTCCCCCAACCACCTATGAACATTGGAGTAAGAAAACTTTGAAGGACATGCTTGTAGGTTTTGATCCACTTATGTGTGCATGGGTCATGATACCATTTAATATAATACATTTGGGTGCAACTACATCTTCGACCACTACCTCAAGACGTCATCACATTCCACCACTACCTCAAGACGTCAACACATTCCACCACTACCTCAAGGTGCTCCATAGCTCCAAGCTAATCCCTTATGAAAATTGAACTTTGCCCAATAATAAAAAAAACTCCCAACTTTCCACCATTAAATCCTTGGAACTACGAAAAACCTTTCTTAAAAGATGTAAACTACCTCATATAGGGTTCAGATACACATGAAATCCAAATCCTCAGAATAGACACGTTGATAGAAAAGTGAACTAATGTGTCATATGGAATTTTAAACCCATTGCGCAGGATTATTTACTCTAAAGATATATTAATATCTTTACGAGATTTGTTTAGCCATCTTTATTTGTATGTGGAAGTTAGATTTAACCAATCAAAAAGGTTTTGTACCCAAAACGAAGACATCAACTTATTGCGATTCCAATCACAAATGATTGGTAGTGGCAACCCATTCAACTGGTAAGCCTAGTTGAAGAAGACATCCTGTCTTTTTTTATTGGACCTGATATTAGTAGTGGCAACTTATAGACGTTCGTCATATCTGGACCCACTAGTTTGGTTGGATGGCGAGGAAATGTAGTTATACCAATGGGAGGGTAGAGTCCAACCTTTTTATAAAACAGTTGCACTTTAGTTATAAATTGTGTCGAAATCAAAATCTTTTTAAATATAAAGTATATAAAATTACCTTTTTATTTAAATTTTTTAAATTATGGTTTTTGAAAAAGTTAAGTGTGTAATTAATATTGATTAAAATAGAGGGATTTTATATACAAAGTAAAATAAAAAGCGCATAAACTCTTATTTTTCATTTAAAATTTTCTTTCGTTTTAGCAAAAAAATTGTAATAAATAAGGTTTTAATTAATATGAGCAAAAATTTTGTAAATAAATAAGGTTTTAGTTAATATTAAAAAGATACAAATTGTTGAAATAGGCTAGTTAGGAAAGTTGGGTTTGTTTAAAGGTGGCTTAGCTGAGAGAGAGTGTCCATTTTGATCTATATATAGATCAATCTTATGTAGTTGATCACATAAAGATTGGAAAAATTAACAATTGTGACTATTTGTCTCTAGTTTTGTTGTAGGATAATATGTACTTGTTTTGGTTTTAGTGTTGAGATTAGGTGTCTTTTATAATTTTCTATAGCATGTCATCTTTTTCCATATTATATGATCCATGTCTACATGTGTTACTTGCATGTGAAGTGGGGATAATGGTTTCTTGTTTTGGTTTCCTTGTTTTCTAGATGGCCCTTCTCTCTTGTGCAAACAAGTAACATGATGGACCCACTAGAGATAAAAAAAAATCCAAAATGGTCAACTATCTTATGATTCTCAAACATACACTAGGAGTCAATAAACCCTATTTTCTTCAAGACCTTTCCTATATTATCAACCATCCCCTATCCCTAACAATAGAAACAACTTAATTTGTGGCTTTCATTCTTATAAACCATTGTTTGTATTCACCATCTAAGTTAGCTTATATTTTCTTAAACTACACCAACCCAATTTGAATAGCCTTTTTCTCAAAAGCACTATTTTTTCAAACATTACCTAAACTCGGAGCCTTATTTTTATTCTTCATAACACTGTCCATTAGGTACTATGGAAGTGGATGGACCATCATCCTAGGAAGAAAATGAACTCCGTCGACATAATATCTTACATAAGTTGTTGCAAAAACATGTATCATTTCTTTAAAAATGGCACTCGACAACGATGGGGAAGCATGTGAGTAGAAGTTTGTTGTTAGAGATTAGTGCCTATGTTAAATTTTTAGGATCTTGATTTCCTTCTTGGATGGCCATGGATTCCCTAGCATAGATGGAATCTAGTCATCACACAACCACTTAACCTACATGGCAATATTAGTAAGAGATGGTTCGAGTACCCTACAGAACTAAGAAGTAGACTAAACAAAAATAAGTAACCTAAAAATCCGCAAGGATGTATAGTGAAATCAAAAGAGAATCCTATGTATGAAGTAACCTCTCAAGTAATAAGAACATATATCTAATATATGTAGGATAGTGCCCTCTATGAGTTTGTTTTCCTTTGGCTATCTAAGGCAACACTAAAATGGTGGATTTCATTTCACTAGAAGGTTAGATTTCATTTCACTAGAACATTAAATGGCCCGTCGAAGCTAGGAACAAAGGGGTTCTTCACAATGATTTTAATCAATTCAATGGATAGAGAAGATGTAACATCCCCATTATAGTCCACAATTTAATTTATGTATGAAATGTGGCTATGGCCAAGCGATGTAATATGCAATTTGTATTTTTTTATTTTTAATAAATAAAATGTGAAATATGATGTTAGTTGATGGGGGACATAGAAAAACATGAGAGATGAGTTTTTCACAAGAAAAATGATTCTCTAAGAGGGATCTACGAGTCTTTAAGAAAGGTCTACAAGGAAAATTATCTATGGGTATTAATCCAAACCCACATTCTTGAATTTTATTATCATTATGTATTAAACTTCTATTTTTTGTTTGAGTGCATGAGAAAAAATTTAAATGAATCCATAGAAATTTATAAAAAATTAAACAAGAAGTAAATCAAAAAAAATAACAACTTAAAAGCATTACCAACCAAGTTAATCTTTCAATCCATATATTAACAAATATACAATTACTAAAAGTTACAGTAGATAAAGTTTGCAAAAGGATTAAAATTTTGAAACCAATGTTTGATATTATCAATAAGATCAAGAAGTTATTAAAAAAAAACTCAATCCAATTGAAAAAAAAAACTCAAATATCAATGTTTGTACATCATAAGAAACATAACTTTGAGTTACCTGAAGTTGATCCGAGACTTGAATGGGATTTTGGAGAAAGTGAAACACTGATCGAAGAGATCCAAATTTTCATAAAGAAGGCATAGAATATAAAACCTGCTTTAGATGAAACACTAAAAAGAAAGTGTTTGCAGGGAATGAGCATCAAGAATGAACCATATGACACCATATTTTTTAATTTTTTTATAATTATTTATTTTGTATTATATCATTTATTTTTTTTTTAATTTTTTTTATTTATTATATAGTTTATTTCTTATCATAATTTTAGGAATTTTTTTTACTTTTCACATTTGGAAAAAAAATATTTCTTAATACCTTGCTTATCACAACACTGAAAATGAAAAATAGCTACACAATGATTTAAA
>JASDQU010374884.1:0-10960 GCA_032191745.1 Picea mariana | reverse complement strand
TTATTATGTTTGTTTCAATGTGGGGACACACAAAATACAATGAACATGAATGTAAGTTGGTATGTAAGGGAAAACAATTAATATGTACATACAGTAGATGAGAATCAAAGGAATAGAATAAAAGATAGAGTTAGAAGCATGCACCTTTGTTTTTCTTGATCCATGGTTGTGGTTATATAGAATTTTTCCTGGCCAAAATATATTACAAGCCAAAAAATATTAAGAAGCTGGATGATCCTAGCTGAATGATTTGGTTTTGTGCAACAAAGTAGCCAGATATGATTTGAGACATGAAAATATGATTTTGTAATATGTTTGATTTATATTTCATAATTCAAGTACAAGACAAATTGTATCATGGTCAAACCAGTATGTGTCTAAGATAAAGAGGGTGTATTGTGAAATGGGCACATTTGACCATACATGGTCAATAAGTGTGTTTTGTACATGCTTTATCTTATCCAAAAGAAAGCAGAGATTGTAATTGCACATGTAGTTTTCCAATTCTTTTGTTATGGCACTATTTTGTAGCATATCAACATTGAAGTCTCCTAGAATGATAATGGTTCCGTTCAGATGTAAATGGTGTAATGCATTTGAAAAAAACTTCATTATGTTGGGAGATGTTGCATGCGGGGAAACATAGAGATTGAATATTGCAATTTGAAATCCATGGAAAATTACTCTTGCTAGCACCATCTCCAAAAAAAAATCTTCGAAATGCATATGATTCAAAATTATTAATGTTTTTTCACTAATAACATCACTCCATCCGTAATGTAACTTGATATGTAAGTGTGATTTCAAAATTGATTATTTTGCATGCATAATGTCATCTATGTTTCTTGCGAGAAAAAAATATCAGATTGCATTATTTCATAGTCATTGAGTATATCATTCATATGTGCATTTAAGTTGCGCATGTTATGTAAGAGAATTGATACAGATGAGTTTGTTTGTATGGATTGATAATCATATTGAATATGCCATTTTGCACTAGTCCAAAGGCATTGCATCTCAGTATTGACTTTATGTTTGACTTTGAAGTTTTCTTTTGTAAGAGTTTTTAGCAAATACAAGGACTCTATGTTTCTGACACGGGACAGAGTTGTGTATACAAGTCCATGTATTTGCATTCCAACATGGTTGAATACAACACTATGAAGTGTTATCCCTTGTGATCTGTGGATTGTATGTGCACATGCAAGTTGAGTTGGAAATTGTTTTTGAATATTCAGTTGACCTATCTTTGTCGATGTTAATATTTTTTTTTATATTCGAAATATAGGTGTCCATTCATGTGAAGTGCTTGAATTATATAGATAAGCTAAGTTGTTGGCTTGTCGATGGCCAATGTGCAGGTCATGGAACTTAATCTAGAGGACATCAATTTTTTATTTTTTGGTATAAGATTTGAGTATTCCATCTGCACCATTCACTAGGACATCATGTGAATCATAGTTGTAGGAATATATTTCAACTAGCATGTATAATTTCGGGACAAGTTTCAAAGGGAAAGTTGATGTATGTTGATGACATGGTACATTGCCATGGTTTTCTTCTTAAAGATAAATTCAATTGATGATGATATCATTGTCAGGCATGAATGATATCATATACTTGTTATGTTTTGCAACATCCTTATTCTTGTAGAATAGGTAAGGGAAGGTTGGGTCAGTTGGGGCAGGTCACATGCAACTTGAATTGATATATGTTAAGTCATCACATGTTTGGTTGTTTGTCTATATTCTATTTAGAATTTCAATAATTTTTCAATTTTTCTGGCACATTGTAGTATGTAATTGATAGCATTTTATGTTGTCTTTCCAAAGTTCATCCATCATTTTTTCCATGTGGACCATAGGTTGCTCAAATACGAGATAATCGTGTATGGGTTGTGCCTGATAAAGATCCCCATAGAATACCATATCAAGGTTTCCAAAGTATTTGGTTTGGACATGTTTTATGTTTCTCAGTTGATTGTCAATGCAATATAAGAAGCAACTTCCAAACAAGGATGCCTCATCTATAAACATAACTTTTAGTTCATCATAAATCTTTGACAAGGTATCTAACATTTCTTTGTTGAGTGGAAGAAAATGCGACTTGTTAAACAGTATCAATAATGTAGAGTGGATTGTTGTTCCACCTGCATTATATGCATATTTTCTTATATATGCATGGCATATCAATTGCCTCAAAGCATTTACTCTATGTCTATAGTAACGAGTACATGTCACTAGGTATTTTCTCATGAGGTAGTAAATGTCATCATTTTCCAAGGTCTCAATTTTTTTTTTCCTTTTCATGTTCCTATACAATGTAGACATTGTCTTGGAATTTTCATGTCCTGGAAATTTCTATCTCACTGATAAAGATGGATAATGCATGACAATGGTTTTCAATTTTGTTGCAGCTAGGTTACCTTTGTATCATTCTTATCCCTTCTACACCTAGTTGTAGTTTTCTTCTACAAGGACATTTTGCAAAGTCATGTAAATACTCATTCCTGGGAAAGGTGGGAATATCATCGAGGGCATGGTGGGAAGGATAAATAATTTCCTTATTCATTTGACGTGTTAGATTTCCACTTCGTCACACAAGGCAAAGGACCGGGATTTGTAATGCTAGAAAAAATGACAGCCAGAGTTTTACACACAACATTGACATACATATGGTGTAGAGTTTGGAGAAACAATTGGAGCAAAATTTAAGAGAAGGAGGGAAAGATATGCCAACCTCTATGGAAAGTCTGCAGAATAGGAATGATGAATTAATACCTAAACATTTTTACTTGCAAAATGTAAATAGTAAACAATAAAGAACGAATACGAATGAAACTATGGTATTGAAGCGTACTCGTCAATGATGAATGTCAGAATCGTTGGTCCAATTGCGAGTGCGGGATTTCAACCCTGCAAAGTCCAATAACATATCTTGGAACCACCCAGGATTTGCATTCCAGGTTCTGGAACTTTTTTCCTTATAACTTACTGAAATATGTCACCGATAAAGATGGATAATTCCTGACAATTGTGTGCAATTTTTTTGTAGCTTGGTTACTATTTTATCATACTTAGCCCTTCTACACCTACCTGTAGTTTTCTTCTACAAGAACATTTTTCAAAGGAAACAAGATTGACATCATCTTTTCATGTGAAATACACATGTTTGATTCCCGTATAGGATAGGTAGGTACTCATTCCTGGGCAAAGTGGGAATATCATCGAGGACAAGGTGGGAAGGCTAAAAAATTTCCTTATTCAATTGAGGCGCTAGATTCCCACTTCGTCTCACACGAAAAAGAACCGAGATTTGTAATGCTACAAAAAATGACAGCCATAGTTGTGCAGACAAAATTGGCATGCACATGGTGCAGAGTTTGGGGAAAAAATTCAAGGAAAATTTAAGAGCAGGAGGAAAAGATATGACAACCTCTATGGCAAGTATGTAGGATAAGAATGATGAAGAAATACTTAAACATTCTTACTTTCAAACTGTAAAAATTAAACACTAAACAACAAATACGAATGAAACTATGGTATTGAAAATTACTTGTCAATGATGAACGACAGAATCGCAGGTACAATTGCAAGTGCAGGATTTGAACCCTGCAAAGTGCAAAAATAGCTCCAACTGCGGGTGCAAGACTCAAACCCTGCAAACTTGAAGAAAACAAAAGAAAGAAACAAGCAACAAACTAGTGAGCAAGCATCAACAGGTCCAACTACAGGTGCATGGCTTCAACCTTTCAAAGTTGAACCAAACAACAACAAGCAACAAGCAACAAACCAACGAATTAGTGAACAAGTAGAAAGTAGTGAACCAGTAAAGAATATATGTATTTTCAATGATGACTAAATTTCATTCCAAGCATATAAGAAATATGAAACATATGATGACTATGCGAGTGGCGGTGGACAACAATATTGCCCAAATTCCCTGCAAGATTGTATGCAAAAATTGGAGGAAAAATGTACTCTGGCAGGCCTATTTAAGTAAACATTTAAGGTTGCCAGGCCTGTTTAAGGACCTCGCGCTATGTACACATTTAAGTTTTCAGGCCTATTCAAGTACCTCAAAAAGAGTGTCAATGATCAAAACTTTCGGTATGTAAACATTTCAATAAAAATTAAAAAATTAAAAAAGAGTGTCGATGCTCAAAACTTTTGGATATCTATACATTCAAAACATTTGGAATATCAAAGCTGGAAATAATGCTTCGAATCTTTTCTCCAATGAGATGATGATATATAAGGTTTTTTTTATTATATAAAAAATTATGTTTTTAGTTCTCTAGTTCGAAGAACAATAGAGATTATGCAAAAATGTATAGTCAATGGACATATTAATATGAAGTAAAAATTTAAGGTTGTTAGGCCTCCCGCTATGTAAACATTTAAGTTGTCTAGCCTATTCAAGTACCTCAAAAAGAGTTCCAATGATCAAAACTTTCGGTATGTAAACATTTCAATGAAAAAAAAAAAAAAAATGAGCGTCGATGCTCAAAACTTTGGATATCTAAACATATAAAACATTGGGATTAGTTATGTTGCAATAAGACATCGAATCTATTCTCCCATGAGATGATGACATATAAAGTTTTTTTTACTATATAAAAAATAATGTTTTTAGTTCTCTAGTTCGAATGATAGAGATTATGTAAAAAATTATAATCAAATGACATATTAATATGAAGTCAACATAGTTTCTTAGATAGACTGCATGCTACAACCATGATGGAGTTATTGAGATTACCAAGGAAAAAAATCGGTGAGGTTGAGGTTGAAGTTAGGTCCCAAAGGGTGTGAAGAATGATGAAGAGTTTGAATTAGCAAGAATATTAAAAATGAAAGAAGATAGGGTTGAAGTCGAAGAAGGGGTAATCAAGGGGAAGCCAACAACACCTTCTCTGTGGTAGCCGATGGAGTTATGGGATGAAAATTTATAAGAGTTATGGGATGAAAAGTTATAATTTTGACAGTGTATGCAATTTTAACAATTCGATTTTCGAATATAAAAATTTACGTTGGATTTAAAATTTAAAGAAAAAATCAAACAATAGATTTTAAGTTTAGTTTATCGTGATGACATTTGAAAATTTATATTACAGTTATGTGACAGTTTGCAATGATACGAGACATACACTTTACAATCTCAAAAGTTGTGTACAATCTAGTACACACAACCTAGTCGACCAATACAAGAATGGTTTCTTATATAGATTCCAATGCATCTTGTATTAATCAAATACAAGAAAGAGAGAGATTAAAGATAAGAAAACGGCCTTAATGACTCTTGGATATGGAATCCAGAAAAGTAAAAAATATAAATTTTTTAATGGTGGAATTTAATATCTCTGTCAGATTTTATTGTTGATTTAGGCTGTTGATTTGCTTGACGTTCCTTTAACAGACTCAAAGTAGTCCTTTTCGCTGTCAAGCCACGTTCCATCAATAAAGCTTAATTATCTTGCTATGGATATCACATACACAAACAAAAACTTGGCAACAGACTAAAGGATGACTTAGCTGTAATTTCTTGATGGGTATGGAGCATTTTAAAGATTTAGCAGAGCCAAGAGCATTGACATGAAGTAAACTTTTTCTAGAACCCATAACACAAAGATAAAATTAAGAAGTAACGATACGCTACCAAGGAGTACCTTTTGACTGAATGTGTAGGAATCATAGGCTTAACAACATAGAAAGAATATGGTATGTTATAGAACAAGTGTTGTTGTTCCCAGCGCTTGTCAACAAAAGGAAGCTATTACCCTCGGGACTTTCCTATAAGTACGGAACTCTAAGTGTTTTGTTATTGTTATATTATCATTTAAGATTTGGTAAGAAAGAATAAAGATCCTCGCACATCTTCAATTTTTGGGTGGACATTATTCGGGTGATCAATTTCCACATGGTCGTAGAATTTTTAAGATTGCAGTCTGATGCCCACCCATGCTCCATGGAGCATGGGTGATCAATGTTCATTTAGTTTTAGAATTTTTAAAATTGTAGGTAGATGTTTATTTATATTTTCATGGAGCATGGTTATGCTAAGTGATGAAATTTGAAGGATTGGTTTTAATTTTAGTTGGAAGGGCATATAATCATTCAACCCTTCAAAGACAAAAAGTTAAATAAATAATTGTCATTCAATTGAAAAGTGTATATTAAGTAAACTAATCATAAAAAAAATTGCAAAAATAAAATATTATCCTTCGAAATCTCTACAATCTTAAAAATTTAAAGAATGGTTACATAAAAAATTATAAAATTTTAATAAAATTTTAATAATTTTCCTTCAATTGAAAAATGTACATAAAATAAACCAGTCATAAAAATGTTGCAAAAATAAAATATCATCCTTCCAAATCTCTACAATCTTAAAAATTTAAAAATTTAAAGAATAGTTACTTAAAAAATTATAAAATTTTAATAAAACTTCATAAAATAAAAAAAATAAAAAATTCTTTCAAATTCTTAATATCCACAAAATTATTACTATTTTACATAAATGAACATATTTTAATAAAAATTAATAAGCAAAGATATTATTCTTTGAAATTTGACATCAATTGTTTTTAATTGAGATGGAAATTTATTGTTCATATTCAAATTTTTTTAGTGGTTCAGCTAGCTAATTGTAATTGTTTAGATTGAAGTTTTTCCATGACTGTTTTATATCAAGGGATTTAAAAATGACTCTCAAATCACAATTTAAAGTTGATAAAATGCAATTTTAGAACGTTCAGGGATATGAACCAAAATCATGGCTTTAAAAATATGTTTTAGCAAGAGGATAATACTTTTATTTTTTAAATTGTATATATCTTGTTCTAAGTCATTGTAAGGATAATGTTTATCTAGATTATTTTTTCTTATAAAAGGTAGAGTTAATTGGAACAAAATAACAAATTGCTATATAAATCTTCTTAATATTAATATTTAAAATATCCATCCACATACACTGATTGAAATCCCCTACAAGACAAATCCTTCTATGTTAGGGACCTTAGATTTTTCGTTTTCTCAAGTTTCATATGAGTTTCAATAGAGAGTCATCTTAACATTGGCCATTTTCTCTATGGAAAGCCATGACACTTCCAAGAGAGGATCCATAGTCTCCCAAATTCATTTTTATTATTACATGTTTTTTTTTTTTAAGTAAGAAGATAATATATATTAAAAAAACCTGCCATAGGCAAAAAGGGGGAACCCAGTTACAGTCATGGTCTAGTTACGCTGATGGGATGCCCCAACAGAGGGGAAACCAACCCATTTAGCCACTAAGTCATTAAAAGTTTGATACAACATACTAAGCATTGAAGTTTGAAACTAAAAACCATTAACAGAAAGTGACACATAACCTAGGTGGTGGCCATGTAGCGTGGCCAGGTGCCTTGTAGATCCTCGTGCCCAGGCTCTTCTTCGATGATTGATGTGCCACCTCCCCAGTTTACTTCAACCTGCGCTGTGGCTACGATGCTCGGGTGGTTGATCTCAGTCTCGCTATGCCTCCTTTCCGTCCCTGGCCAGGTGCCTTGGAGATCCTCGGGTCCAGGCTCCTCCTCAATGATCGGCATACCATCTCCCCAGTGCACTATATCCTGCATTGTGGGTTCAATGCTCGGGCAGTTGCGAACAGTGTCCTGCGTCTCAGGCTTGATCTCGAGCTCGCGATGCTTCCTTTCCTTCCCATGTTGTTCTTCAGACTGCATCATGACCTCTCCGCTGTGGGTGCTTCCTTGCATATGCTCCTTTGCCCTGTGCTCAGTATCAGGGGCCTTCTCGGAGGTGGCAGCTGTCGGGGTCGAGAGGAAGGCCTTGTGCAGCGAGGAGAGGAGCTGGAGGAAAAGAGTGGCCTTCTTCATTTGACAGCTGCAGCCTGAACTGCAAGTCTTCAATGCCCTGCCTTAGCTCGAAAACAAGGCCGTAAAGATTGGCCAATTTATCCGCGACCAAGTCACTCGTTGTTGCATCCACAAAGGGTGTTCCATCGCTTGCAAAATATCGCCTCGGAGGTGGTGGAGATGCATCTAAGGTGCAAGGGAGGGCCGAGGATTGAGAGGAATACTGTGTTGTTCTGGGAGGAGCCAATAGGAAGGGCAGGGAAGAGCAAGGCGATTGTAAAATCAGGTCCGTAAGACTGAAGCTTGCAATTGACTTAGTCGGAGGAGTATGGTTGGGCTCCGCCTCCGGGGAAGGACGGCTAGGCGCAGGGATAGACTCATCACGCAGTGAAAGAAAAGGGCGTCGAGGTCTCCACGGAGATCCCCGCCATGGTTTTCGTCTTAGGCGTCGCTTATGCTTAGGCATTGTGGATGCGCAGAGATGACCGCGGTTGGGAGCCTCCAGGGACCAGTCTGTGCCCTCAGAAGGTGGCCATGGACGTGGAGAGAGGAACTCAACTAACCAGCAGCGAAAACCAAAATCAAACAGAGTAACAGTGTAAACAATTGCCCTTGCCATGGTATAACGTGGAGGTCGAGGGCAGTAATGGCGCCTTCCCATCGACATTAATCATCATTAAAGGTCCCGGAGGGTGGCATACGGAGTCACAGGCCCGTCACGTGGCTCCGTGCCTCGTTGGCTTCCACCTTGCGTCTGCCTCCGCCAGCTAGCCGTCAATGACACCCCATCCGGGGATTTATTATTACATGTTTTGTATCTATCCTTACTAATAACTTTTCTACTCTAATTATTGCCAATTTTTCTTCTATCCTATATTATTTTACCTTTTCAAATCCCTAACTTAATTCAACTTGTTCTATTAAAATTAGTGCTTTATTTATAAATATTTTTTACCCTTTTAATTTTGTATTTTTACTAACTATGTCATATGTGTGGTCATTAGAACTTATCTTAACATGAACTAACCTATAATTATGATAAATTAATTTTCCCAACCTTTTTACTGACATGAAACAAATTGTTTCAACTTATAATTTATTTTGTAGTTCTTCCTTGACTATTGCTAGAGTGTCCTTATCTTTCTTATATTTTATATAAAAAAATTATGAGGTTCAAATTCCTTTTGTTAATATCAGGGTCAAATTCTATGATCTTATTTATTTCATATTTGAGGAGTTTGATATCCAATTTTCTTTCCAAACTATTTAAGGATAATTTTTTTTATGTATCTTTACTTCTAGCTCTTTAATATGGTTTATCATATTAATATTTTATGCTTTATCAATGTCTCCTTCTTGTGTTGATTCTTTCATTTTTTGGCTTTGGTTTTCCATTCCCTATAATGTAGCTACATGTCCAACCCTTATGTTCTACTATGTA
Organism: Picea mariana; assembly: GCA_032191745.1. Lineage (NCBI taxonomy): Eukaryota > Viridiplantae > Streptophyta > Pinopsida > Pinales > Pinaceae > Picea > Picea mariana. The sequence goes on along the minus strand of JASDQU010374884.1, from coordinate 1,667 downwards.
TTTAGAATCCATTTGAATTTTAGCTTCTCTCTTCTCTATGTTTTTCTAATGGTTATATTTATTCACAATTATTATCTAGGATTACATTTCTAGGCTCCCAGTGGAGAGGTTTGGGTAAGTGAGGTGAATTGTTTATATTGGAATAAAGAGTAAATAAATTATAAACAAGAGTGAAAGAAGGATGGATTGTTTATATTTGAATATAGAAGAAATCAATTATAAACAAGAGTGAAAAAAATATGAATTGTTTATATTGGAATAGAGAGGAAATAAATTGTAAACAAGAGTGAAAGAACCGTCATTTTTTAATTTTTTTATATTCACAATTTTGCTCCATCTTAATGTTGACCTTTCTACAACTACATATAAAAATACATTAAAAATAGATAAAATCTTTGTTTTCTCTAATATTAACCCTCACCCACACCCTCATATATGAGGGTGGGTTAGGGTAGGCTGAGTGGTAATATTAGAGAAAACATATTATGTTTTCTCTAATATTACCTCTCACCCCACCCCACCCCCATATTAGGGGTGGGAGGTAATATTAGAGAAAAAATAATATGTTTTCTTTAATATTATCCCCACCCTCACCTTCACCCCCACCCCCATATTAGGGGTGAAGAGTAATATTAGAGAAAACATAATATATTTTCTCTAATATTACCCCCCACCCACTTATGTTTTCTCTAATATTACTCCTCACCTTACCCCACCCCACCCCGATATTAGGGGTGGGGGGTAATATTAGAGAAAACATAATATTAGCTACAAGCCACTTATGGGCACCAAATGCTGAAAACAACTGCGTACGTATCCTGCGACAAAACACCTTTGATGGAGCACTTCAATCTCTCAGAACAATGCACATCTCACAACCAACCATTTCAGACACAAGGCTCATTACAGAAATGGAATCTCTTGAAAATATTATATTAATAACAGTCGCCAAGAATTACAGACTTTAAACAGAGCAAGATATATTTGAACGGAACGACAGGGCATTTAGGCCATCAAACAAAGGACTACATCCAATGCACAAGCCAAGCTCCTGGCACACTGTCGGGACAAATACTATCTTTAAATAACTCTGATAACAACACTTATGGCTCTGATACCAATTTTACAGAAGAGCGCATATACATATATAGACTGGACTTTTACACTTGAGATCAATGCTTTTGATTTACTAACTCAGGATCCCAGAGGCAAGAGTAGTAAAGAGCATACGGATTGCTCGACTAGGACTCAGACACTATCAAACTCACTCTGAACTCTAGATATTTCTGAATGCCTAAAATGAAGTCGGAGGACTTTATTTATAGAGTTTTAGCAGGTAACCGGTTACCATAACTAGACAAATGCCGATTGCTAAAGCTTATCCGAAGAATCTAGATGGGGCAGTTGTGGACAACAGCTGTTATCTCATCCCTTGGAGGCTCGGCCATATGGGGACCCATCATGACTTTTACGGATGACTCTTGACATAAATAAAGAATCTAATCCTACTTTACACTGTGGAGTGTACGACACCCACGAACCGTCGGGACACCACTGTCGGCCCGATAGACATGAATCAATACAACTTTATTTGTACAAAGGACGCTGGGTCCATCATGCTTCCATGTAATTATTAATATTATGTTCAGCTTCGGAATCAAAAGAAA
>JASDQU010374883.1:78910-91639 GCA_032191745.1 Picea mariana | reverse complement strand
AGAGAGCCTAGAAATGTAATACTTTGAATATATTAATAAAATACATCATTGGGTGCAAGATAGACAATGAAAGAGATAGGGGGATATGATTCAATGAGAGAGGGGGGTAAATGGGCTAAGTATTCTTATTATATTTTATTCCCCCATCTTGGTTTTAGTTGGGAATTTTTTTTAAATGAAATTCTTTTGGAAGGCCATGTGGTGATTTATTTTCATTTAATTATGTAGACCCCATTTTTGTGTTGTTTGGGGGTTGTTCATTCATTGTTCGTCATTCATTTGGTTAATCATTCATTTAATTTTTGGTTCCTCATTCATTATTTTTCTTGCTCTAGGTATGCTAAATGAATTAAGGGAATAGCAAGGCCATTTCTTGTTGTCTGTATGTAATTTTTTATTATTCTAGAAAGGAATAGATTCCTATGTAAATGATTATGATGACAGTTGTTAAGGAATTTTCCACAACTAAGAATTATTGGAGTTTACAACATTTATATTTTCTGACCAATAGCACTAGAGCCCTATAAAAGAAGTGGAACATCTAGAGGGATTGCATTGTAGAGAAAGGGTTTCATTTATTTGGGTTGTGTAGACTGAAGGGGAAGAGAGATGGTAAACTAGGATTTTTGTGTGGTTGGGAAAAATGTGAGAGATTAATAACTATTTGTGTGTGTTATAATCAGCCTAAGACTCATCCTTGTGCATTCATAGCCCTATCTCAGAGGTGACCTGTTTTTGAGATATGGAACAACAATTTCTATGGTTGGGTAGAACGTTCAACATTTGTAGCCAGTTGGTGAATAGTTTATTTAAAGATAAGTACTCTACGTGTTTTCTCTATAATTTGTATCCCACTATGTATTTATTATCTTTCAAATACGTTTATATAATACATTTTTTTTTAATGTTATGCATAGCCTATTATGGTTTTATTTTATTATTTAACATGAACTTATTAATTACATGCATTGGTTTCACGTTTCTTGATTTAAAGAATGTTATCAGAAATTCAAATTTTCCCAAAAAGGTGAATTTAGAGGTACTTGGGTTGATGGTACATTAAATATCAATTTCAGAGAATAAATTTTTATTTTCCTGATACTTGTGTTCTGAGAACACAATAACCTTACCAAAACTATCAATTTAGGTGGAGGCCCATACTACCAAATTTTTGTAAGAAACTAATCTTTACTCACCTGGTTATTTCTTCACCTACAAACTCAATATGTTGCATATGGTCATCTAAAATAAAATAAATAATCTTTTCACTAGCCTTCAAGTTCATCATCCTGGACCCTTTGTACATCGTCATTCAGGATTTATGCCACCCTTTTTTATTTACATGACCTTATTCTTTGTCTTAGTGTCATCATGCATTTTCCCGATCTATATTTCTCACTTCAAAATCTCGATGATGATGCAAAATAACATCGTCGTCAGGGGGAAACAATGATCTAAATGATCTTTCATATGTTTATATCACATCACTAATGACAATGCACCCCTTTTTGCAAATCCATGTCATAATCCAAGAGGCTCAATGGGATTGGATCTTGTATCCATGTCAAAAAAATTTCTCGCGTGGATCCCATCTCCTAGTCATTTCATCAGACCACCCTCGTACTCACCCATGAAACGCTCTTATAGGATGGTCCTTTTCGGAGAAGCCTTTTCTTCATTGGTAAAACTCTTAGCGCACATATATTTTTGTCCCTACACATTGCAGATGACAAAACGGTTCCTTCAGGTCATCTACAACTAAGATTTAGTCCATCCTACAACTAAGGTCAACCTAGTAATCATCGAACTATTTCGTGACCATTGATATCACGTTGATCCTCTATTTGGCCCATTCAGTTACTTAACTTCCTATCACTATGATTAAGAAGAGGATTTTTATTGAGTGAGTGGATCGGTGAGTATTAAAATAATATGAAGAACCCCTAGGTACTTTCATTAATACTAAATCACCGGTTTAAAAGTTGTCATCATTGAAAATTTGTTCCAATATCCTTTCCAACATATCCTAACACTACAAACATCCGACGATGATGAATTTTGGGTGATCTCATCCTTATGTCATCTCACTCCTCCATTGATATAGTTAACAGTCATAACCTATCAAATGTCTGCAACTTCATTAATATCAATGCATACTCCTTTGACCGAGTCTAAGTTGTAACACACCTCTTCACTAATCACACCCAAGATTGGAGGGAATTTGGGAATGTTTAAATGTATTGGGACTTCATCTTTTCTCACTTTTATTTTTTCTGACTAAGGAAGATAGGCATTACAACAAGAAAGGTATGACCTATTTCTTCTTTTATTACTATCTCTGGTTTATGAGTAATTGTTTTAAGCATCATTGAGGAGTTGTTATCTGTATCACTATAGTCATGCTCCTAATCGCTCAATTTTATGTGTTACATAGGTGGTAAAAAATATTCTCAGATGTTGACAAGAAAGGAGAAAATCTAAACCTCAGGTGCACTTGTTCCTTCTTCTATCCCAAAATACTTCAATGTTGCAAATACAAATATCCATGATGGGATGGATCACTCCCTCATTTGATCTAGAATTGGATCCAGGTGTTTAATGGAGCTCAGAAAGGCCTAAAGATCAAAGTTCTCAAAATGGATTCAAAATGGACGTGCGTGTAGATCTCGTCTATACAAACCCAACACAACTTGAAGGGGCTCAAACGAACGTCGTATGCACAAGATATCATGTTTTTTTCATTTTCCCAAAGAGGCAAAAAAATGATGACTGTACAGTACGTACAGGTCGTACAGTGCCACATGGCATCCGAGTTGAAAAATAGGGTGGTTCCATGTGGCCCAAACATGGGCTGCCACATGGCACCTAGGCATTAGTTAATAGTTGTTGCAAAATTTGGGTTCACTAGGTTTGAACTCGTGACTGGTTGGAGTGACAAAAGGTTTCATGTATTGGTTCAGTCTAGGCACAAAAAGGGTTGGGGCCTAGCCCCAACCCTCGAAAATACAAATATTCTACATGAGACCATAAACAATGTGACCACTCCACTAAAGTGTTGGAGCAGATAGGTATGGAACTTACCTCAGTCACATGGGCAAAGGCATATGACCTGCATTTTGTTAAATGTTAGCATGGATTGATAATTTCTCTAACCCTCAGTTTTGGGGTTCTATCCATATGACCCGGGTTTTGGTTTCTAGCGCGAAGGGTTCGGGACTTGGTCCCATTGCAATATGACATGTGACCAGAAATTTCAGAGGTAAGGGCCAACGCGCAACCCCTAGGGGGATGGCGCTTAGCCATATGAATCCATAATACCCTGAATAAGGTTTGCACTCCCAAGTCAGAGGGGATTATCTCCAATTATGTGTAAAAAGTGGGTTTTCCAACTTTACTATATGGATTTTATCTGATTAATTCAGTTGTTTTTGATGGATTTTGGCCATTATTGGGAGATATTGGGCCCTTTTTGAGGCCATATCTTGGGAGGAAGTTGGTAGATGGTTACCAACTCCAGATATATATAAACCAAGCCTTCTTGAGGCCATGGGAGGAGGTTCAAAACAATTTTATGCTACTATATTGTTGATCCAAAGCCATTGTCATGTAGGGAAGCTATTGAGGAGCAAACTTTTGCAGGCCATTTCTAGGAGCCTCGTTCATCCGATTTTGGTGCCATCAATTTTGATCGGTTCATAATATCAGGTAGAACAAGACCAACACATTTTTTTAACCTTTTGGAAATATCATGATGTATTTATAAATATTCAAACATAAATAAGAAAATCCCACTAAGACAAATCCTGGTGACGTAGGCGAGATTGCCAAACTCCGTTATCACATTGGTGTTATTGTTTGTTGTTGTTTTATGCTTCATTTCAGTTTTGTACATGTTTATATGGCTATCACATTTTTATATACTTCTTCCTCTTTGCTTAAGCTTCCTAATTGGTTGGTAAACACATGCATAATAACTCAACCATAGTCATGTAAAAGAACTTTTCAGATTAAGCTTCCTAATTGGTTAATCAACACATGCTTAATAACTCAACCATAGTTGTGTAAAAGATCATTTTCAGATCAAATGGTATTAGATCTAGTTGACATTTGGATTTGAGTTTTTCATGTTAACCAGGAACACACTACATCGTGGTGAAGGCGATCTTATTGAAGAGAATCCATTGATTGGATTGAGAAAGAGAACTTCTCAAAGTGATAAGATGGCATCAAAAGAGGGACTTTCTCAGGATGAGAAAGAGTTTCGAAAGCATTTATTTTCTATGTAGGAGATAATGAAGGTTTTGTACGAGGATTACATGGAATGGAAAATACCACATCTTGGTGAATCTTCAAAGGGAAAAAGTGAAGAAGGAGAGGATCCTCCTCAAATCCCGCCTTCACCTCCATCTTCACCTCCTTCTTCTCTTTCTTATTCAAGTTCAAGTTCTAATTCCAATGCAAAGAAACATGTCCATAAACATAAGAATGAAATTCCTTTATTAAAACTTGATGTTAAATTCAAATTACCCATATATGATGGTGAAGTTAATGCAGAGAGACTTGACAATTGGGTCAGACATATGGAGGTCTATTGCAATGTGCAACAGATCAAGGATGAGGCCACACAAATCAAGTTTGCATCATTGAGACTTGTAGTCACAACACTCATCTGGTGGCAAAGGAAGTTGAAAAAATGGCACGCAACAAGTGGGTAATGTATTTGCATCATGGAAAAGTTTTATTTATGCACTTACAAATCAATTCTATCCTTTGGGTTATAAAGAGAAATCATTAATTGAATGGCAAGATTTAAAACTAAGAAAAGGACAAATAGTGGAAGAATACACAGATGGATTTCGTAAAATGGCATTGACCTTATATATTCCTTTACATACCCAATAAACTTTTATGAAGTATATATGAGGTTTACTAGCACATATTCGAAATATTGTATTCATGTTTGGACCAACTAATCTTGATGAAGTTTATGTTCAAACGACATACATTGAAGTAGGGAAAAAATGTGTTGGTGTATCAGAGGAATTGTCTTCAAGGAAGGAGGACAAGAGGAAGTGGAATGGAAAAAAGGCAAATGCAGTGACGAGAAAGGAAGAGAAACCCACTTGCTAGCATTGCAAGAAAGAAGGGCATGATGAGGACCGTTGTTGGAATTTTCATCCGAGAAGAGACCAAAGTGATTCAAGGAAAAGAAGGGGAGGGAAACAGTTGCGGAGACAAAATGACCCACGGACTTGGGATCCGGTTTAGGTGACGAATCTAAAGTCTCATTGGCTGGTATGAAAGGTAACATTGGTGAAGGAATTGATTCTAGAAGTAAATTGTTTCATATAAGGGTCATCATGCGACACTAAGGTTGATACATTAATCGATAGTGGATCTCAATCTAACCTAATTTCAGAGGAATTGGTTAAGAAATTGGGGTTAAAAACACAAATACAACATAATACCTACACACTTAAATGAATAAGAAACCATCATCAAATGCACCTAACCAAGAAATGCACATTAAAATTTTCAATTTCATCTAAGTATGTGGACGAGGTAACATGTGATGTAGTGCCACTAAGTAAATGTGGAATGGTATTAGGCAGTCCATACTTGTGTGATCATAAAGCAATCTTCTACAGGGCAAGGAATCAATATCATTTAACCAAAATAGGTCAAGAATATGTGGTTCATGCTGATCATGTAAAGACAAATAAAACTCTACAAACTATGGAACAATTAAAGAAGATAGTTCAATCAAGCAACAAACCAATAATTGTTTCAAATCAAGTAATAGATCTTTATCAAGAACATGAGATGATTGTGGAATGGAAAATTAATCACAGTTTTCTTCAAGATAATATTATGTCATGCAAATATTACAAACACATCATCTCATTTGCAGTTGTATTTTTTATGCTATCATTAGTAATGTTTTCTACATGGATGATAGTGGCTTCAGTAAGATGTGATAGGGTTCAAATGGCTAACAATATGCTGTCAGTTGTCATGATTATGTTATAGTTGATTTTGATGAGAGAGGTGCACAGGACAGAGTTCAAAGACAGGGAACAAGCCAAGTGGCCTATCCCAAGCTTGATGACTAGTCAGTAACCTTTTCAGGACCAAAAGCTCCTTTAGTGGGGAGGTGTGATCCAAAATCGAATCCAGGAGCTCGACGGGGCCCATAAAGGCCTAAAAATCAAAGTTATTGGAATGGCTTCAAAACAGACGTGTGCATAGGTATCGTTGATACGAACCCAACACAACTTGAACGGGCTCAAACAAACGTCGTATGCTCAATATATCGTGTTATGTTCGTTTTTCCAAACAGGCAAAAGAATGTTGTCCATATAGTCCATATAGTGCACTGTGGCAGCTGACTGTAGAGGACATACGACCTTACAATTGACATGGAAACACAGTTGGTGCATACATGGTAGGGTTAATACAACTGATGTGGTAGGTTGACTAGGCATACATACTGATGATGTGGAAGGTACAACTGAACCAACATAGAAGTGACACGTGTCACCACTACAAGGGTGACACGTGGCACGTTCGTACAGGTGACATGGCACATATGTACGACACATGGAATCCACAAGTCCAGAGGTAGGTATGGTGGCAGAATGATGTGGTAGGCACATGGACCAATTGACACTTGACACGCGGCATTGGAATTGATGAATGGGGTGGTGCCACATGGCCTAGACGTGGGCTGCCACATGGCACCTAAACATAGGTTAATAGCTTTTTCAAAATTTGGGTTCACTGAGTTCGAACCCGTGACCAGTTGGGGCGCCAAAAGGTTTTGTGTAGGTCAGGCTACCAGCCCGCCCACCAGGTGTTTCTTAACACCTTATGGCATAAAATTTATTTATGTTTGCGTATTGGGTTAGTCTGGGTGGAAAAGAGTTGGGGCCTAGCCCCAAACCTCGGTAATGCGACTATTCTACATGTGACTGCAAACAATGTGACCACTCCACTATAGTGTTGGAGCAGATAGGTATGGAACTAGCCCTGGTGACATCGAAAAATCCATATGACCTAGGGTTTGTTAAATGCTAGCGCGGATTGACAATTTCTCTAGCCCTTGGTTTTGGGGTTCCAACCATATGACTTGGGTGTTGTCTTCTAGTGCAAAGGGTTTGGGACTTGGTCCCATTGTAATATGACATGTGACCAGAAATTTCAGAGGTAAGGGCCAGTGCGAAACCCCTAGGGGGTTGGCGTTTGGCCATATGAATCCATAAGACCTTGAATAAGGTGCACGCACCCAAGACAGAGGGGCTTATTCCCAATTATGTGTAAAAAGTGGGATTACCATCTTTAGTATATGGATTTTATTTGATTAATTGAGTTGGTTTTGATGGATTTTGGCCATTATTGGGAGATATTGGGCCCTTTTTGAGGCCATATCTTGGGAGGAAGTTGGGAGATGGTTACCAACTCCATATCTATATAAATGAGGACTTATTGAGGCTAGGGGAGGAGGTTCAAAATAGGTTTATGCTACTAGATTGTTGAGGCAAATTCATTGTCATGCAGGGAAGATATTGCGGAGCGTACCTTTGCAAGCCATTTTTGGGAGCCTCGTTCATCCGATTTGGGTGTCGTCACTTTTGATGGGGTCATGAGATCTGGTATAAAATGACCAGCTCATTGTTGTAACCTTTTGGAACTATCATGATGTACTTATATAGATTCAAACATAAATAATCAAAGCCCACTATGGAAAGGCCCAGAGATGTCAGCAAGATTTCCGAACTCTATTATCATATTGGTGTTATGGTTTGTTGTTGTTTTATGCTTCATTTAAGTTTTGTACATGTTTATATGCATGTGATATCTTCTCATATATTCTTCCTCTTTCATTAAGATTCCTAATTGGTTAATCAACACATGCTTAATAACTCAACCATAGTCATGTAAAAGATTCTTTTCGGATCAACAATTATGATGATATTATTGATTTGTTCTAGAATGAAAGGTTTCCACCTAACGAACTGAACATCAATGGGTAGAGGAAAGTTCTCAAAAGAAACATTCACATAATATCTTCTCACCTAGAGCTCCTCCCTTATAATGACACTGTCATATGGTGTTTTTCATATATTCAAAATGATATGGGATTAATATTCAATGCTTCAGACCTCCCGATTACTTCACTCAAAGAGGAATATGTCCATTTAAGATACAAGAACCCGAAACCCACATTTTCTATGAATGAGCCATTCTTGTCCATGTTTGGGGTTGAGCATGAAGATTTCAAAAAATCGATGGAACATTGGTTCTATGATAAAAATAGCCAGTGAAAAGGGGGAAAGGAATGTCCCTACATGATACTTTAAAATCCCTTACAAAATACTAAACAAAATGATTTGCATACTTTAGAGCGAGGAAAATAGCACCCATTTCATAAGGAAATGATTTTCCATGGATTATATAGTGGTGAATGAGAGCCAATATTTCAATTAGGCAAGCAGTATGTCTTTCATCATAGAGAATCAGGTTCAAGACCCCAAAGGTATGAAAAATCATGGCTTCTACATGTCATATCTTATAGATGTTCATCCAATTCATTCCTTGCCTTCAATTGGGCTTGGACCCCAAATTATGGCCCTGATCATTTATATTGTTTTCAAATATGGGAGGTCAACTATAAGAAACATTTTTACAAGATCTGTGACTATTTCCTCGCCTCCTTGTATAAGGCCATCTTTGGTCTTTTTCAACATAAAATTTATCCAGGTGCCATCAAACACCTAAGAGGAGTTGGAGACTGGTATATGAAGAAATAATATACCTTTGTTAAGACATTCGGGGCCATAGGGCCTCCACACTTGCTTCCCAATCATGTTACCGATAAGTTTCTAGCTAGAGAAATAACATATCAGACTATGGAGAAAGGAGCCATTGCTTACCTATCATAAAAGGAAAAAACATATTCTTCTATTTCCCCCCTTCATATAAGCTCATACTTTCTACAGAACAAGAAGCAAGTAGAAAAGGAAGCAAAAAATATAAAGGAGTTGTGTTTGTGTATCGAAGCATCTCGAGAGAAGTTGAGGAAAGAGGAAGAACAAGATAGATCCATGGGGCTAGAATATCTTAATGCGCTACTCCTAAATAATAAAGAAAGAATAAAGTTAGAGGAACAAAAAAGGATATAAAAATAAGTAGAACGAGCAAGGAAAGTTGAAGAGGATAAAGAGAGATACCAGTTTATGAATAAAGAGGAAGTAGAGGAGAAACAATATAAACTAGAAAATACCTGAACTACAAACATTCCCTTAGAAAAAAGTAATACGGGGAAATACGAAAGAATGAACATTGAATAAGTGGTCATGGATGTATAGGAAAGAGTGAGGAAGAAGGAAGAGGAATATAGAATTAAGGATACCAAATCCAAAGGGGATATAGCCACATCTAGTACCACTATTGTGACATCAGATATTGACAATGATGTGATCAATACCCCAATAGAGGAATGCACCCCATTGGACACCATACAAGGTATCTTATCACTCACTTCTCAAGGAATAGGTTTTGAAGGAACAATAGTTGATGTGGGAGATTAATACTACAGCCACAAGACAAGAGAAATCAAGAAAAGAGCCCTAAAAATAAAAAGAGGAAAATCCAATGTAAGCGAAGAATCTCCTGAAAGGAGAATCAAAAGGAAGGTTGGACCAGACCTGAAATATAACGCATTACAAGCAACATCAACACTTAGTTCTTTTTCTGGTGTGAACATCGTGTCAATCCATGAAGTGGCAGGGGCACTAGATGCTACAAAATCCAAAATCAATGTGTTGGAGATGACCCTGGAAAACATCAAAGAGTCCATGTCTAGTGAATACAAGAAATACTCCCAACGAAAAAATCAAATTCAAAAGGAGGAGATGGAAAGATAGATTCGGATTCAGGACAAGGAGCTGAAGGAAAAATTCAACAAAATAATATCCCTCTACCAAAAGGCTAATCAGCATGAGGTGGAAAAAATCAAGGTTGCACATGACCAAGAAGTTATGTAGCTTAAAGAAGAACTATCTGAAATGATAACTTTCAATGAAAGAAGTGAAACAAAAATTAGGAGGCTACAACAGGAAAATGATCTCTTAAAGAAAGAAGTAGAAGAAATCCAAAACTAGACAGTTACTCTGGAAGCTATAAAATCATAGGCCACTGAGAAAAATGAAGAACTTTAGAGAAAACTGAAAATATTCTTCTACACTATGAAAAAAATATTGAAAGAAGCCAAATCTGATTAGGATAAATTGAGCATACAGGTGAAAGATATACACAAAAAATATAAAAATTCCTAGAATCCTGCAGTCGGGTCACATATGGAAAGATATCTGACAAAGCTTCCCCGAGACCCTGCCTATGTACTCATACAAGGAGAGGATAAGATATCACCAATTATTGAATCCCTGGATATAAAATATCACAGATATACAGAGGACAGGAGAATAGGCCTTTGCAATAAGAAAAGAGATATGGAGGCCTTCAGACAACTTACTCTCACGGTTTAGAATGGATCCTCTCAGGGATCAATAAAAGGAGTTTTTGACCCAAACAATGGTCAAATATGTAGAGATGAAAATAAAATTGAGTATGAATTCCATTGAGGCAATTAGTGAAATCAATGTACAGGTTATAAAATAAATATTAATACAACTCGTTGTATTGATCTTGTTAACTAAAGATCCTTTGCAACGTGTTAAGCAAAGATTGAAGATGAAAATAATTACTCCCATTTGCAATAGCAAGATAGTCCTTAAAATAAAAAAAATACACTGAGTGGTAAGCATACTCAAAAAATTCAAGACTTGGAAGGCCTTTAGATATGCAAAATCGCAAACTTCCAAGGCCCACCTAATGATCTCATTGTAACTGATTTTTTTGTAGATTAATCATTCCAATTGTAATTATTGTAATTTATTAATTAGGTAAGGGAGCTGAAGCGTCTCTTCAGGACCCTGACCATTCAACACTTAGAGGAATTTGGAAAGTTTCTATTTTTTTTTCTATAAATCAAATAAATGTAAAGGAAACAAGGATTTTTTTCTCAGATGCAGTGGAACAGTACTATTACTGCAAGTTAATTTGAACCAGAAAGACGTTTGAAGATTGTGATGTTAATGTGTATTAATGAGATTTTTCTATTTATGCATGTTTATCTTTGTGATATGTGAATCATGTTTTTATGAACTACTTCTGAACTAATTTCCATATGTTTACAGTTACCATAATTTTCACCTTAAGTGAAGTGACAATATGATCAATTAGTGAATCTATTATTTTCTTCTAACTTATTGTACTTTTAATATTTTATGTTTCATTCTTAGATGAATTATTTATGTGCAAGTAATAAAAAAAGTTCACTACACTTATCTTTTGGTTTTCTCATGATCAAGATAGGTTAGAATAGAGTAGAATAGAAGTGCATATTAGGACTCTAGATACTCATCTTATCCTAGAATTAGTTATTTAGAGATTTAATTCATCTAAGAACCTTTGGTTCTCAAATTCATATTTAGTTAGTTAGTTAGTTTGGTAACCATGCCATAATATGGTCATAAACTATTCGGTGCAGGCCCGGTTTTGAGGAAAAGAAGCATGTGTAAGGCAGGCACGCATAAAGGAAAATCATCACGTGTAAGGTAGATGCGCATGCAGGAAAAGTAATAGGTGCAAAACAGACGTGCATGTAGAAGAGGAAAGCATGTGAGGCACGCATGAAAAAAAATATATCCATGATAGGGTTAGGGTTTTGGTAAGAATATGTAATGGTTGGTAAGAAAAAACCATGTATAAGTAGGTACCTAGGGGGTCCAAGTCGAGGGTTTGAATAGAGTTCCTTTTTGGTTGGTCATTGTTACTATGTCGTTTGAAGAGAGAATGACTGGAAATTCGATCTATTTTTTAAGATGTTGAGATGAGGAGAGGAAATAGAATAGATATTGAGGGTTAGATCACATGCTAAGGAGCCTGGTGTAATCTAGTCTGCCTCATTGTAGACCTCTACCTGTTTGATGGAGAGTTGTAATGCGTGTGGAAGTGTAGTTTTGCAAACAACATAATAAAAGAGTAGAGAACCCAAATATTTTTGGATGTATCCTGGGAGGGGTAAACCATGGTAAATCATGTGTTATGTTATTGAATATTGTGTATTTCCTTTACTGTCAATGATTAGATGTTAGAAAAAATTGTGAATGAGTAGTTAGATATGTTATTTTACATGCAGGAATAAGAATGAAAGGGTATTCAATATAATTTGAATGTTAAAGTAAGAAATGAAGATCACATAGCTTAATTCCATATCCCCACTCATTACCAAGTTGCAAGCACTTGAGCGTTGCAGCCACCAATAGAACTATCTCGAGTGACACTGTGTAGTTCACTTTGTGTACTGCGTTGCCTTATGGTTTACCAAAGAGGTCGATAGTTTTAAATGGGTTTTGTTTGGAAACCATAGTGGACCTGAAATTGGGTCAGCCCAAGAAAGGTAGAAAGAGAGATTTAAGCCAACAAATGGTTATGTTGTTAGATGGAACATAATGGGTTTGAGTGAATGAGATCTGTTGAAGAATCAGGAACATAATGAGATATGGTGAGGAAATGTTAAAAAGAATGATATTATAAAAGGGGGTGTTTAAACCATGGAACCCAATGAAGGTGGAGATAAAGAGATGGTTAAAAACAAAGGAGCCA
>JASDQU010374883.1:55377-78890 GCA_032191745.1 Picea mariana | reverse complement strand
TATGTTGTTAGATGGAACATAATGGGTTTGAGTGAATGAGATCTGTTGAAGAATCAGGAACATAATGAGATATGGTGAGGAAATGTTAAAAAGAATGATATTATAAAAGGGGGTGTTTAAACCATGGAACCCAATGAAGGTGGAGATAAAGAGATGGTTAAAAACAAAGGAGCCAAAATTTGCGTAGAAAGATAACATAAACCTGAAGTTAACACCACACAAATATTTGGACAAGTACGCATTTAGTGAATTGGATGTTGTATTTTTCTAGGATCTCCTGCATCTGTTGTAGGAGTGGATATTGAGTTTTAAAGACAACCACTCTACAAATTGGATCAGACAGCTAGAGTGGAATTCTATGGATATCGTGTAGTTAAAACAAGTTGACAATAAATTGTAGTATTTAGACAACATTGTTGCAAGATTTATCACATAATTTGCAGTAGATACTGCAAAGTCTTACAATGAAACAGAGAAAGAGTTCCTGAAGGAATTTAGAGGCAGGTATATCATATTGTTGTATACCTCCATCAATAGTCTACTGTATAACAAAGGTGTACTGGCAATGGCATCAGACAGTTAAACTTCCCTATGTGCATGGGGAAAGGGGGGAAGAACTGACAAGAGATGGAGAAATGAAGGAAGAGATGGATAAAGTAAAGAAGGAGGAGGTCTTGGATACAATCATGATGTATGAAGACCAAATCAAGAAGTTCATGGAAACAACTGGAAGAATGCGCAGTGGAGCACCCTACCAATAAAACATGAATAATAAGAATATATCCATAGCCACAAGGGAAGGCTTGGCAAGTGATGAATAAGAAGTAGAGGATCTCCGGGTTGTGGAGAATATTTAGGAAATACTACGCATAAAATATGAAATGAATACAAGAGGTCCAAGGGCAGGAACCGAAGTCAAAACTTCTATCCATATCAGTGTTAGTGTCGAACCCATAAGCCCATGTGTGACCAATACACTAGAAAGAAAACCACCATTTTGAAAACCAAATTTCATCGGAAGAAATGCAGTAGGAAGTACATCAACATAGGGAGAAACAATTGGGGGAGCCAGTTCCGAAAGAATTAGTCAAGGATATACACCGCGCAAAGGTATTAGTTCATCATCTAGGATGGAAGGACATGATCCCACCATTGGGTTACCATAATTCAAGGGAGAGGCATCAAAGGACCCTGAGAAGAACTTGTTCATCTGTGAAAAGATATGGGAAGAAAAGAAGATAATAGATGAGGATACAAAGCTTGTGAAATTAGCTATCACACTAAGAGACCATTCACTGGATTAGTACATGAGCTTAGTTGCAAATAGTCCACCAACAACAACCAGAATGATTATGAATATCAAGAAGTTGTTGATAAATGAATTCCATAAGCCTAGCTCAGAGGATCAGTACATGAATGAGATGATAGAGATCATATAGAAACTAGGAGAATCTTTTTGAGATATTGACAAAATATTCAAATGATTGAAGGGAAAGTTGAAGTGTCTCATGACATATATGAAACATAGAAATCTATTTGTGAATTCCATGCTACCACACCTGAAACACCCTTTGAGACAGTAGAAGTTTCAAACTCAGGTAGAGGATCTCCAGGTAGCCTTACAACTAGAAGAGAACCAATATTAGAGGAAAGATCCAACAATAGAGGAGCTGAAGGAGGATCCGAAGACTTTAAAATTTCAACTAAACCATAACATGAGTAAGGACAAGATAGAAGTTGTTTGGTGTACCACATTTAGGACATAATCACATCACAAGCATGGGTGCCCAAAATTCGCACAGTACATGGAAATAGGATTTCCAAACCCCTTGTCGATACGAGAACTATGGTGTGAGATTTGTAATACCTAGGGGCATGATCCATATCATTGTCCAATGATGCAAAAATACCAGAAAGTGCCTAAGAGTTCATATTGAAAATTTTGCAAGTTAGTAGGCCATGATGACAAAGATTGTAGGAGAATGGTCATGATGAGGGAAAGAACATCAGACACCTATAGGGTGCAGGAATAAATGATGATAGGGAAATTTTCACCACAATTGAACCATGTACCAACCCCGTATAACACTGCACAACCATAGAACAATGCTGCGCAGCCACAGTATAATGTTGCACAGTATAATATGGTACCTCAGTACAACACCCTGCGAGGAGAGAGAGCTAGCTACAGAGGCAGAGAACGAGGTAGAGGATTCTTTGGAAGAGGCATAGGACCAGTGGTATGCCATAATTGTCAACAACAAGGACACTATGCAAGAGAATGTCCACTTCCACTTACAACATGTATGTATTGTCGCGCATCAGATCATGACACAGAAGATTGTCTCACACTATTGGGGAAGATCCAAGAAAAGAGAAATCAATAAAATTAGAATGTTCAATTGATTTCTGTTGAAGCAAGGGATGATGGAATAAATATCAACATAGTTACGTGCAGAGGACCTAAAACAAGATATGAGGTAGTAAGACCAGATCCAGTGCAACACCAATGGGTGAAGAAGAATGTCGAACCATAGAAGAAGTTTGATGCACAAAGTGAAAAGGAGATATTCAAGCAATCCCAACAAGAATTATTGAATCCAGACATTGCATCTACATCAATTGTGCAACATACTTAGGACTTACCAATGTATGAGATGCCTTCATCACTGGATCACCCTAATGAAGCACAACCCTTAGGAAAAGTAAGTACCATAAAGGCTTTTTTGCATTCCTTTTTTAAACTACTAAACGATCCATCATCTGTTAAAGTATTACAAAATATGTTATCAAGATGTAACACAAATTTAGAGGGAAATATAGAGAAGAAAACATTCAATCACTTACATACAAAGAGGAGGACAAGTAGAGAGTTCATACTGAATGCCAACAATGGAGATTTCAACAGGGGGGATATTATACTTGATTTAGGCTCTGAAGTAAATGTGTTACCCAAGAATACATGGAAATGTATGGGAGAGCCCACATTAGGATGTTCACCTATTCAACTGAAAATAGCAAATCAACACAGTGTTCTACCAATTGGAAGGCTAAACGATGTGATAGTAGATCTGGATGGAGTGTGCACGAAAGACAATTTTGAAGTGATAGAAATAGTGTATGGTACAACAACTTATCCAACATTTCTTGGCTTGGATTGGGTGTTTGACAACTAGGCCATAATCAATTTGAATACAAGGAACATGAAATTCAAGTCATGAAAGTATAGAGTCATTGCACCACTAGACCCATCAAAATAAAAAAAGGTTTCTAGAACCCACTTTCTTACACCTAGAGGAAATCAACCAATTATACAGAACCACTGCGTGAGAAGACGATTATGTAAATCCAACTGCAGATGGAGTACTCAGTTGGAGAAGCATCACATCATGCGCTTCAGACTCACATACATGGTTGGAGAATTGGAAGCAGATATTACATGAAGTATTTGTTAGCACTCTGTAAATATGTTTGGCTGAGAAACAGATGACAGAGGTAAATTTTTTAACCAACTTTGAGACCCGAAACTAGCCTTTCAGATCTAGAGAGGGCTCTCTTTGGAGACACTATCTCAGCATGGGATATTGCTTTAAAGTTGTTGGCTAGATTTAACACCTTTTGAAACAATAAGTTCTAGTTATATTGGCACAAGAGAGTAAGACCTTGGGCTATGGAGTTGATTCAAGATAATGATAGAAACAAATGAATCGATGACTAAACTTGAGAGGATAAAGGCTAAGTGAGAAACAATATTTAGTTTCAAATCACTGTGTGTGGTGAGGAGAAAACATAGAAAGCAACTCAAAGCATTATTGAGGATGAATTTAGAGTTAACTTTAGAGGAAATATGTTTTGTCCAAATGACGTGAACAAGGGAAGCTACGCGGTGAATCCTAGGTTCAAAAATTCATTTTGATTCAAACAGAAAAATATATCAATAAAGAAAACAGGAAGCACGTATGCAAAGAAAGGAAACAATACATCCAACTGCTATAATTAGAATCTTTTCATCAAAGCTACATGACCTTTGCACTAAGTTTCAATCAAACTAAAATCACATTCAATAGACGTTGTCTATATGAAATTTTCCAACCAACCCCGTTTACATGAAAATGATCCACACATATAGAAAAATAATGTCACCCTTGACAGATGGGTTCAAACTACTCCCTCCTAGAATCGTGGATCTGATTTCTTTGAAAGAGAACAATAACTTCAACAGATTTACTAAAAATAGAAAACTTGACTTTGCCAAATCATAATTGTAACGGAAATATTATTTAGAATCATTGATCATGATAAAAAATATACCATATGGTTGTGATAATTCATCATGTGCATTGTTGGACACTCTGTCGCCCCTGCACAACAAGGTTGCTATGCAACAATAACCTACAACAAAAAATGCAACGGATTGTGCAACAAACTGGTAAAATAGGCATTAAAGATGACATCATATCTCACTAATAAAAAACTATTTTTTGAAACTAAGAGAGTTTGTGGTATTTAATATCATTATAAATAAAATTCTCCCTCGGTTTCTTGAATTTCATATCTAGCTGGCCAGAATACGTGTCTCCAAAACATGTCTCGGATAGGAAATCATGAAAACTAAAAAATAAGGCTCAAATATTCCTTGGAATCTCCCAATCCTTAACAAATTTTAAAAATCTGAGAGAGTTTTTTATTATCTTCTTCATCCTCGACAAAAACCTCTCAGGGATTTTCAAAATACCTCTCTTGTTGGGCATAAATTGATCTTGAAGTTGACCACTAAACCAGTCATTTGCACAGTGTGACCTGAAGCCTGTGCACATGAAAATCCAGTGCACGATGCAATCTACTACATGATGAAATCCACTGTGTAATGACATCCTCTTCTCGATGAAATCCACTATGCGATGACATCCTATAAATACACTGCACGATTAAATCCACTGCGCGACGAAATCCACTGCATGATAGAATCCTTTGCACGGTGAAGCGCTCTGCGCAACGCGTAGCAAATTTTGCAGTGTGCAAATGCAAATGGAAATGGAAATAATAAATGAAAAAATTCCTTTTGAAATTGACCTTTGGAGATGTTATATTATGCCAGGCATAAAAACAATATGGGTGCTAACAGGCATGACTTTGCAAATTGTTGACAAACATCTAACCTTAGTTATGAAAATCATGGTGCTAGTAGCTTACTCCAACAGGGATGTTATCCTCCCTGTGAGGTAGAAAATAATAGTATACCAAACGCCTATCCATTAGGCGGCTCCCAAACTAAACTTTCCAACTGTAACTTGTAACATCCATCCACTGAAAACCCAAAGATGTATATGCTCCAAACTAAAATATGAAACTAAGATGAAAATGAAAACTACAAATTGCTCAAAGAAATGCTCATAGTACCGAGCTTATTCACACACTCCTATATAATCTAAAACTATGAAATGAATACTCAATCAAGTGATGCTAAAGTGCCAATGCATCCAATCAAGAAATTGGCTTCCCGATTTTCCTCTGCTCATAGTTTTCTTAACTAGATAGACAAATGTAAAAGATGGCAGATGAAAAAAAAAATTGAATCCAAAATATGAGCTTATGAATGAAACAAATTGATCCTTCACTGATGATTTTAATAGGATGGCCACATGATCTTGAAAACCATGAAAAATAGTTTCTTCTTGATGAACAAAAATAGAAAGACAAGCCTCTTTCATAAGTGTTTGTTGTTTTTTCTCTATTTATTTTGTTCCCATAACATTTTCAAATGAAATGGAAGAAATATATTTGTCTAATATTCCATTCATATCAACAAAAACATTCATACATCCTTGAACATCTTCAAATATGACAACCATATTATGTGTATCAAGGTTATCCTCGTGTTCATCAAACAATTCTGGTTTGGTTTTATTAACCTTCTAGAAATTTCCTTGAGGTCTGTCATTTTGACTTTCAAATGAATGAATGGAAATAAATTCATGCTCATAATATTCTTGCAAATGCGAAAATCTAATAGGATGCACTATTTCACAGTGTAGATTTCCCATGGATGCATTTTCAAAACCATGATTTTCAAAGGAATCAAATAAAACAACTGCCTCTTCATTATATTTCTGTCTTTCTGATTGAAAAGTGCCATACACTATTTTGTTGTTGTCCTGAAAATCTATGTCAGTTGTTTGTTCACTGCTTGAAGTCTCCATATATGTAGATTCAAAATCCTCATCCATTTCTAGGCCACTTAGAATTTGAACAACCGAATCATTCACAGGGGAAGAAAGAAAACTTTGAAACACTTTGTCTTGCTGGAAATCTTGTTGAATATCTTCATCAAGTTTAGGAGAAGGAAAATGAATTTTAGAAAAAAATTCTTTATCAGCTTCATATTCAACCAAAGGAGGGGCTACTATTTGTTTTTGGGATGAATATTCATAAAAGGGTTCTATGATTTCACCATTCATACACTCTTCATCACCAAAAAAAATTTCAAGGTACTTAATGAAATGTTCAAAAAAATTACAACAATCTTCAAACACCAAGAATCAAGGATTAGATTTTCCATAATGCTTAAAGAATGTTATATGGAAATATTTAAGAGAGTATACGCTGCTTGGTTTTAAACCTTCATACCATAATCTTGATTTCCCCTCTAGAGTAGCCATAAACATTTTCATCAAACAATCCTCATGAAATTCAACCCCCAGCTTACATATGTGAATGTGAAATCTAATCAAGTGCAAGGCAGCATCATTTCTTTTCCCATCTTCGAATTTAGGCAAATATGTTTGCCAAACTATGTGAGGAATACGATTTGGAAAGCCAAGAATATGAAAGCGATTAATTGGAGCATACCTTGCAGACCTATAATCCATCTTGAAGCAGTGGAGTCATCAATAAAATCTTTAGGCTACTGAGTCTTTGGACAGTGGAGTCGCCATGAAAATTTTGAATTCTAGATTCTTGAAAATGGAGTCTCCAGGTGAATGATGTACAACCTTTCTATGTCTGGATACTTTTCACCATTAGTACTCAGATATGAACTTTGTCATTTGTCCCAGGGAATATTTCACCTTTGCTCCCCGACAATGGCGCCAGAATGTTAGCACTTTGTAAATATGTTCGACTGAGAAACAAACAACATAGGTAATGTTTTCAACCAACTTTCAGACCCGAGACTAGCCTTTTGAATCTAGAGAGGGATCTCTCGGGAGACACTGTCTCAATGAGGGATATGGCTTTAAAGCTGTTGGCTATATTTAACACCTTTTGAAATAATAAGTTCTGGTTATATTGGCGCAAGAGAGTAAGACCTTGGGCTATGGATTCGATTCAAGAAAACGATAGAAACAAATGACTCGATGACTGAACTTGAGAAGATAAAGGCTAAGAGAGAAAAAATCTTCATTTTAAAATTTTTGTGTGTGGTGAGGAGAAAACACAGGAAGCAACTCAGAGCACCACTGAGGATGAATTCAGAGTTAAATTTAGAGGAAATACGTTTTGTCTAAATGGTGCGAATAAGGGGTGTTGGGCAACGAATCCCATGTTTGAAAATTCATTCTGATTCAGACATAAAAATATATGAATAAAGAAAACAGGAAGCATGTATGCAAAGAAAGGAAACAATACAACCACCTGCTACAATTATAATCTCTTCAACAAAGCTACAAGACCTCTGCATTAAGTTTCGATTGAACTAAAATTAAATTCAATAGACGTTATCTATACTAATATTTCCAACCAACCCTATTTACATGAAAATCATCCCCATATATAGAAAACCAATTTCACCCTTGGTAATTGGGGTCGAACTACTCCCTCCTAGAATCGTGGATTTGGTTTCTTTGAAAGAGAACAATAACTTCAACAGATTTACTAAAAATAGAAAACCCGACTTTGTCAAATCATAATCGTAACTGAAATATTATTTACAATCATTGATCATGATAAACAATCGACCATATGGTTGTGATAACTCATCATGTGCATTGTTGAACACTCTTTCACCCCTTCACAACAAGTTTTCTACCCAACAGTAACCTAAATAAAAGAATGCAACAGATTGCGCAACAATCTCGGAAAATAGGTGTTAAAGATGACATCATATATCTCAAATAAAAAACTATTTTATGAAACTGAGAGAGGGTTTTGTAGCTCATATCGTTATAAAAAAAAATCTCTCTCTATTTCTTGAAATGCATCTCCTGATGGACGGAATACGTGTCACAAAAACATGTCTTGGACAATAAATCATGAAAACGAAAAAATAGGTCTCAAAGATTCCTTAGAATATCCAAATCCGTGATGCATTTTTCAAATATGAGAGAGGTTTGCATTATTTGGTTTGTCATCTACAAAAAATTCTCGGGGATTTTCAAAATTCCTCTCCAATTGGTCAAAAATTCATCTTGAATTTTACACTAAACCAGTCATTTGCGCAGTGCGACCTATAGTCTGTGCGCAGGAAAATCCACTGCGCAACGAAATCCACTACATGATGAAATCCACTGTGCAATGACATCCTCTATGTTACAACATCCTATGCACGACAACATTCCATGTATGACAAACCACTATGCAATGAAATCCACTGCACAATGGCATCCTATGTGTGACAAGAGTCTATGCGCGACAACATCCACTGTGCGATGAAATCCACTACGCGGTGACATCCTCTGTGCGAAAATGTTCTATGAATGATGAAATCCACTGCGTGATGAAATCCTCTGCAAAAAATCATCCTATGCATGAAAACATCCACTGTGCAACGAAATCCACTGCACGAAAGAATCCTTTGCACAGTGAAGCACTCTGCGTAGCACATAGAAATTTTGTAGCGCACAATTGCAAATGGAAATTTAAATAATAAATGAAAAGATTCCTTTTGGAACTGACCCTTGGAGATGTTAGATGATGCCAGACATAAAAACAATATGGATGCTAACAGGCATGACTTTGCAAATTGTTAAGAAACTTCTAACCTTAGCTAAGAAAATCAGGGTGCTAACAGTATCCACAAGAAGGTGTGCAAGAATAGACCGCAAAGTAAGATGGCTAGGTACAGAGATAAGATAACCTCCCAGTTTTCATGGGGTGAATGACTTATAAGAATTACTAACAAGATACAAAGATGATGTGTTAGAGAATCAGAGGCTCTTAGCTCCAGACATAACACTCAAGGAAATGCCAACAAGATGGTGGGGTGCACACAAAGAGATAGTCAAGGATTGGTACTAATGTAACAGATTATTGTGCATTAGATTCAACGCATAACAAGAAAGCAATGAACTACAGAGATATGATGGACAGGGGACACCATTCGAACACTTGGAGAAGTATAGAACACTATGGTGAATGATACCACTAGAAGAATGGCCTCATCACTTTATTCACACATTGGAAGTAATTCCATCAAACTAGTATGTATACCAGGAACTGTGCAGAGGAACTACAAAATGGACAACATTAGAACATAATTTTATAGTCACTTTATCATTTGAACATGAGAACCCCAACATCAATTCAACACTCAAACAAATCAGAGGGGTGATATTTATTAAGAAACCAGAGTTTGAACTTATAACCAAGTATCAACAACATAATAGACAGATAATGAAAGAACTATTTTCATGCTATCATGTGCAGGAAGAAGCACCAGATGAAGACGACCCACATAACATTCAAATTACAGAAATTGAAGGAGAAAGAGAGGTAAAAGTTCCATATTTGGAATAATAAGTATTTGTTGTGCCAATCAAGGTGAAGAAAGTAAATATTGGGACAAATGATAATCCCAAAATGGCCATTATTGGAGACTACTGGGATGAACAAATAGTAGAAAGAATAATAGATCTGTTGTGCGAGTACAATGACCTATTCCCAACAACCTTTACATAGATGAAAGGCATAGAAAGAGAGCTAGGAGAGATGAATATCACTCTCAAACTTGAGGCTATATTATTTAGACAACGACTGTATAGACTAAACCCAATATATAAGAAGAAAATAAAATAAGAAATTGACAGAATGTTGGAAGATGGAATCATAGAACCAATAGAAGAATCAGAATGGATAAGCCCTATGGTAGTACATGAAAAAAAATGAGAGATAAGGATTTGTGTAGATCTCACGAAATTTAATGATGCTTTCCTACATGATCCTTTTCCCACCCCTTTCACATATTATGTATTATATAATGTGGGAGACCATGAAGCATACTAATTTGTAGATGGATTTGTAGGCTACCATCAAATCAAGATAGCTCCATAAGATAGGATCAAGACCACTTTTCCACAAAATGGGTATCCTACCAGTACAAAGTCATTCCTTTTGGGCTGAAGAATGCACCAACAATATTCTCAAGAGTAGTCATAACTTCATTCAAAGAATTCATCCATTAGTTTTTATAAGTGTATCTGGATGACTGGACCATATATAGTCTGTTGAAATATCATGTCAAGGTGTTAAGGATGATGTTGGAAAGATGCAAGTAGTGTCAGATATCATTAAATATAAAGAATTGCATATTTGGGACACCTTTTGGAATACTATTGGGAAATATAGTCTTTCAACAAGGGATATTGGTGGATCCTACAAAGGTTGAAGTCATTGTTAACTTACCACCTCCTAAATTAGTACACCAGTTGAGAGAAACATTGGGACACACAAGATACTACAGGAAATTCATAAAAGGGTATGCATAGAACACTGTGTCAATGGAGAAATTGTTGTAGAAGAATAGTAAATTCCAGTGGAATTAGGACTGTCGAGGAGGTTTGGACACTCTAAAAGAAAAAATGGTCACAACACCCATACTAGTATTCCCAGACTAGGAAAATACATTTCATGTGCATGTATATTCATCAACCATAACACTCAGAGCTATTTTAGCACAACCAGGAGCAGGAGAGTTAGAACATCCTATAGCATTTGCAAGAAGAAAACTATCAGAGTCAGAGAAGAACTACACTAATACATAAAGAGAAGGCCTAGAAATCATATATGCACTCAAAAAATTCATACACTATCTACTTTAGAAACACTTTAAAATTTTCAAAGATCATTCTACCCTTAAATACCTAGTCAATAATCCAGTGTTGGGGGATAGAATCTGTAGATGGCTACTGCTTTTTCAAGAATTTGACTTTGAAGTGATAGTCAAACCAAGGAAGTTGAATGCAGGACCCGATCACCTGTCGAGTATCACCAATGGAGAGGAACCTACAAATTTGGAGGAAAACTTCCCTGATGCACAATTATTTTCTCACATCATTGAATACCTGAGTACAAGGACTGTGCCACAAGAATTCAACACTACATGAAAGAAAAATCCGGTAATCAGAGCTTCATACTATCAATTCATTTCAAGACACTTATGCAATATGGGCGTAGACATCATCTTAAGAATATGTATACTAGAACATGAAAGACCTAGGATTATAGCAGAGCCTCACAAGGGAATAACTGGAGGAAATTTTGCAGGAAAATCTACTATGCGGAAAGTATTACGCACAGGACTATGGTGGTTGACCATTCACATAGATGCAAAGGAATAATTCCAGAGATGTGATGTATGTCAGAGGGTTGGAAAACCTAATAGATAGGATGAGATGTCCCTAAGACCATAAGTAACCTTGCAAGTATTTGGCAAATAGGAAATAGACTTTGTGGGACTAATTAACCCACTAGAAAAGATGTCAAGAGCAAGTTATATCATTGTTGTGACAAAGTACTTAATGATATGGGCAGAAGAAACACTGGTAAAATATTGTAGCATAGAGCCAACAACACACTTCCTATTTGAGCAAGTGATCACCAGATTTGGATTCCCAAGGATTTTTATGAGTGACCAAGGCACTCACTTCATCAATAGTAATATCAATGCTATGACTAAGGAGTTTGAAGTCTATCATCAAAAGAGTACACCATATCACCCTCAAGCAATTGGAACAGTGGAAGCCTTTAATAAGATCCTAGAGAATGCATTGACAAAACTATGCAATGTCAATAGGGACGATTGGGATTTGAAGATACCAACAGTATTATGGGCATACATAACTACATGCAAAGAGTTTACAGGATAGACACCATTCAGGTTGATGTACGGACAAGAAGCAGTGGTACCATTAGAATTTTTTGGTACCTAGTCTGTGCTTAGCAGCAATCACCAACATGGCAAAACGAGGCACGGTACAAGAAAGGCTAATTTAGTTGATGGAGATGGAAGAATATAGGATTTTAGCAGGATTTCACCAAGAAGTATAGAAAGAAAGGGGAAAATCTTGGCATGCCAGACATATTAAAAAGAATATTTTCAAGGAGGGATACCTAGTCTTGATGTATGATAGTAAATTTCTTCAGCACCCAGGAAAATTTAGAATGCATTGGTTGGGACCATATGAAGTGAAGATTGTCATAGATGGGGGAGTTGTATAGTTGCAAAATTTAGGAAGTACACAAATCATAGGAATGATCAGTGGGATTCAAATGAAATTGTATAGGGACAGTCGACCTCCTAACACCTCGAAAGTTACCACCCAGTAAGAAGATATGTATGTAGTGTATTATAGTAGAAGTAAGGGAGAGAAAATGAGAAAAACAAATAAAAAGAAGAAAAAGAAGAAAAATCATTAAAAGTAAAAAGAAGATAAAAATAAAAACATATAGGCGAACATGGAGGGTATTGACAGAATAGAACTGGCAGAACAAAACAGTGCACTTCAAGAAAACCAGGGTTCGAAAACATTGTCTGTAGAAGATAAATTAATAGGTAGAAAGGTACAATGCACAAGAAACACCACAAAAAGTGAAAAAGTGACAAATGTTAGTGCGCCACAACTATCACTTCTCTGTCTCACTATAAATTCAAAAAAAGGGGGGGAAGCAACCCATTATGTTATTTTATAAGGATAATAGCACAAAGCTGAGTGGAAGAGTGATAGAGTGAAAATTTGAACTATCCTCTATCAATCTGGAAGTCTACAAGTAAGATTTTCTCGCCATATCACCACTGAGTGTTGGAGCACTAAGAAGAACCAAACAAAACACATGGAGTAGAACTAGGATTCCACAAACCAGAACAAATGAGATTCCCGCAGTAGTGGATGTGGAAGAAATCCACACACTGGCATACAAGAAAACCACATTGCATGTGGAAGAGGAGAAGGAACATGCACAGGAGCCCAAGTAGCCAAAAGAGGATGTCAAACAAACAAAATCTGACGGGTCCAGGGGAAAAGGGCCTCAACAAAAGAATTGACCATGGGTTCCATGCAGTAGGGCATAGAGACAGAACTAGAACATGAAACAGAGAAAAAGGTTGTACTAGAGGGTGGGGTATTATCTCCACAAGGGAAAAATAAGGTGCAAGAATAGCTTAGTGTGTAGGGCATACAACGCACACAGGAATAACTAGGAATAGTGATGCCAAAAATTTCGAAGGGAGCAAAGGCCAACGATAACATGGTAGGAGGATTCGATATCCTTAAATACTTCAACCATGATTTCTATGATGCCATAAAATTCCCAGATTTTGTAACACAAAGCTAGCCAGAAAGCAGAGGAGAAGTACCATCAGGCATGCCACTGTTGGATCATGTGCAGTGGATCCTAGGATTTTACAACACCAAAATAACAAACTTATTAGATATACCACACTTCAGACATGGGAAAAACATCAACGAATGTGTCAAACAACTGTTATCAAGGGTGCACAAAGGCATCTTGTAGATGGACAGGCTAGTGTTGATCAATGTCAATCTCATCGAAGAGATTATAGGGCTACCCACAGATGGGGAGAAGTCATAACAATACCTAGCAGACGAGATGAAGGAAACATCCATCTTGAATGAGATCAAAGAAAAGTATGGTGCAGAAAGGGGTAAAAAGGGTATCAGGATCAATGACATCAATGATCCTGTGACACGATTTGCAACAAGATTGGTCCGTTTCAAATTAATGCACAAGTGATGAAAAGTAGAAGTGCTTGGATGAGTAGTAGCAGTTGTGATGTAGTGCACAAAGGGGAGCTCGATGAGTTGGGCCCATTATATATTGAACTCATCCCTTGAAGACTGCAAGGATGCATAAGACTGGGGCTTTGAGTTCCACTACTCATGGTTACTCATCCTCATTGCACTTATGGGGTGGAAGGAACCCGCATACACTATGTTTCTTCCAAGGAAAGGAAAATGTGGTGCAGGGCACTACACGTCGCTGCGAAGAACAACATATCCCAAGGTAAATGAATTCAAAAACGACATGTTCACTCAATACTTAACAAATATCCATAATAGATTA
Source organism: Picea mariana (assembly GCA_032191745.1). Taxonomy (NCBI): domain Eukaryota; kingdom Viridiplantae; phylum Streptophyta; class Pinopsida; order Pinales; family Pinaceae; genus Picea; species Picea mariana. Next base: position 64,595 of record JASDQU010374883.1, on the reverse strand, counting down.
GCGTTTACATGGAGGATTTCCCCAGAAAGTGTCTAGGTGTTTGGACAAATAACAAATTTATGGGCATCACGTCATAGCATGTGGCTGCAGGAAAAGAAGGATCCAGCCAAGGAGTGGTTGCAGCTGAAGTATTGTGTGACGACACAGGACATCCACATAGAGGTCCAAGAGTGTCCTGAGGAGTGGAAAGTGTCAGATATTCCAAGAGAAAAGCCAGCAGTACAAATCCATACACAAGGTAGCATAACCCCCGCACACCAGATAGGCAGGAATGGCGCTAGCCAAAAAAAGAATACAAAAATAGGTACAGTGGGGGAAATTAGCCCAATTTGAAAGAAAATCAGGACACAAAAGAAGTCATAGCATGGTCCTACACAGGGTCCACCGGGAACAGAGAAGACACCAAAAGGACCGACAAGACAGGTGAGTGCAGAAGAAGTGCAGACGAAGGCAGAAGAGGTATCCATGGAGGAAGAAGTTGGGTAGGATACATGCATGGTTACATAGATGCCAAAGGCATCTGAGCGATCATATGAAAAAAGAAAAAGGCCATGGGAGAAAGAAAGTGACACTAGGAATAAGGAAAAAGACCACAGAAAACCAATGGAAACATCATTGACATCAGATGATGTGGAGAAGATAAAAATGATAGTGGAAGATAGACTGTCATAGGTATGGAAAAACACAGAGAATCACCGAGATTCAATTCTATATCAAGTATAGAATGTAAAAACTGCATTGGATAAATTGAGGATCAGAGCGGAGCAAAAATATATGGAGAAACCAGCACCCACTAGAGAAGAAGCACCTGTTGGAGAGACAATACAAATCATAGTGCATGGAAGTGTTAATTTCATCATAACAATAGAGATTTTGTTCATCGATGAAGAGACAACATAGAGGCCCCTGAAATACATTCAGAGGTTGTACTTGGCACTTCCCAAGGTTCCAACTAAAGCGTTGTATAAATTACAAGTTAGCGTCATGCAGGATATTCAGTCCAGAGCAAGGTCGGATGTGATGAACTTAAAAATGGAGTAGGAACACAACACCTCATTGAAGGAGGAACTTAGCTAGGAAGGGAAGGAGATAAATATAATACAACAAAAAGTGGAGGAGATGGAGAACAGATAAGTGGAGTATTTCAAGCCATCCCCGACAGCACAGAATCAGAAGAAGCATCTTTTGAAGAGAAGATGAGGAAAATAGCATAGGCCCTAGTGCAATATAAAGAGAAGATAGAGGAACTAGAGGAGTGTGCAATACCTATGAATCCTTGAGTAGTCTTAGAGTAAAGAGAGAAATATGCAACAACAACTACATAAAACATTGTGCAAAACATACACAGAGTGGAAGAACTATTGGAAAAGAGAGACCAGGTATGGACACAACTATTAGAGGATGGGAGCATACAAGAGCTGCAAGTAAAGCAAGACAAATTGCATGCAACAATGGAAGATTTCAAGCAGTGACAAAGGAAAAGGTAATTGCTATAGAAGATCAAGAATGCCATAGAAATGAATAACCTTCAGGTAGAAGAAATAGCGGTGCATGCACAAAGGATTGCACAGGAGGCTTCGTTGGAGCCCATACAAGAAAATGAAGAACAGTTTGTTGTGGAAATTGATGGAGCGAATTTTCACCTCGAAAAGATAGGAATGGAGGGGGGAGATATATTATGACCACCAGTCACTGCGTAGGTTGTCGAAGCCATGACATCAAGGAGAAACGAGGCTCATGGGCAGTACCAACAGATAGCAGATAGATATGAAGCACTGGCACAAAAAGTGACAGATTCTAGAGTTAGGAAGTGACTCAGGACGAGTCACGATGTTAGTGTTGGGGGCCTATTGGGAATAGGCCCAATTTTGAGGAAAGTAATCACGTGTAAGGCATACATGCATGCAGAAAAATAAGCATGTGTAAGGTAGATGCACATGAAGGAAAAACAACATGTGCAAGATAGATGCACATGCAGAAGAGGAAAACATGTGAGTCACTCATGAAAGAATACCTAGCCATGATAGCATTAGGGTTTTGGTAAGAATATCTAATGGATGGTAAACCAAAAACATGTATAAGTAGTTACCTAGGAGGTTTAGGTCAAGGGTTCGAATACAATTCCTTTTTGGTTGGTCATTGTTACTATGTTGCTCAAAGACATAATGATTGAAAATTCGATCTATTTTGTAAGTTGTTGGGATAAGGAGAGGAAATATGGTATATATTGAGGGTTATATCATAGGTTGAGGAGCCTAGTGTGATCTAGTCCACCTCATTGTATATCTTGACCTATTTGATGGAGAGTTTTAATGCACGTTGTTGTAGTTTTGGAAACACCATAATAAAAGAGTAGAGAAGCCAAATCTTTGTGCATGTATCCCGAGAGGGGTGAACCATGGTAGATCATGTGTTACATGATTAAATATTGTGTATTTCCTTTACTTTCAATGATTAGATGTTAGAAAAATGAATGAATGATTAGTTAGATCTGTTATTTTACATGCGTGAATAAGAATGACAGGGTATTTAATATAAGATGAATGTTAAAGTAACAAATGAATATCACAGAGTTTAATTCCATATCCCCACTCATTCCTAGGCTTCACGCACTTGAGAATTGCAACCCCCAATAGAACTATCTCAGGTGAGATTGCACAATGCACTTTGTGTACTACATTGCCTTATTGTTTACCAAAGGGGCCGATAGTTTTAAAGGGTTTTTATTGGAAATCGTAGTGGACCTGAACCTGGGTCATCCCAAGAAAGGTAGAAAGAGAGAAGTAAAACCAACATAAATAGTACTTCAAACAAGAGTGGGTCTAATTGGGACCTGGCATCGGGCATATTCCCTGACCTTTTTGAACAGGTCATTCTGGCTCGTCAACAAAAATGGCACTAGAAGGAGGGAGATGTAACTTTATGGTTGCAAAGAGAAACACAAATCCTTCCTTTTCTATTATGCAAGTTAGCAGTTCTTTATCCAATGATTCCCATCCACCTTATTTTGAGCACGCTACACATCCCTTTTTCATATGTTTTAAATACACCAGCTCAGGACAGTACTCAATGTGTTTCCACTCATCCTGAGTCTGTGTTTTATTCACCTCAACCCCACATATTAACCCTCCTAGAGGTTAACACCATTTTGAGGAAATCTCATGAACGTATCAAGCATGTCTTAACAAAAAAATTGAGCAGACATACAGGATAGATTCCCATTGAATATTCATTGCCTCAAGTTTAATAATATCCTCATAGTGAAGATCCCTTCTTTACCGACCCTTACACGAATCAAGAAAATCCTTCTATTAGAACCCCTAGATATCCAATTCCCTGAGACATATCAAAATTTTAAGAGACCTCTGATTTTGATCTTGAGCGTTACATAGTAGCTGGTGGTATCAGTGGTAGACCTATCTCTCCTCCTGAATTTGTACCTTACACACCAAGAAACGAGTTAGAAGAATACTTTGAGGGAGAAGAAGAACATGAAAGTGAACCTGAAAAACAAGCCACTCCAGATAATCTTGTACTAACCTCCAATAATGGTTGGGGATAATTCGAATAAAACCCCCTTCCCTATCAGCCTTGGTTGGTTCCTAATGCAGTCTCTATACAAAGGATTGTGTATGACATGCCCATACATCATGAGAAATTTTTACCAAAATTTGACCCTAAAAGAAAAGATTCGGTTGAACACCACGTTAAGAAATTCTTACTTCCCATAAGACTCCAAATCATTTGGCACGAAGATGTTTTTTTTTTTGTTCCCCTTTAAATTTGAGATTAGATCCTTGGCATGGTTCTTCTCTTTAAAGGAAGCCTCCATTACTTACTGGAGAATTTTTTAAACTATCTTCCTTAGAAAGTTTGGAGAAAATAAGACACCAACAACTCTAGTCCTAGAACTATCAAGATTCAAGATGGGCTCTAAGGAATAGGTGCATGATTACAATCAATGTTTCCTTACTCTATTGATATGCATCCCATGAGCCTATAAACATGATGAATATGTTTTCATTGAATTATATACCTCCATTCTATGTATGTCCATGGCGATGTTTGTTAAGAATGCTAAAAAAACAACCATTAAAGAAGACTTTTGGGAATCCCTTAAAGTTGAAAAGAACATGATGAGTTTAAAAGGAAATCCCAAAGAAGAATCATCTAAAGATCAGGGTAAAAATAAATAAATTGTGCCTAAACCCCCAAAAGAGAATAATAATTTTGATTCCATTGATATGGATTCCCTCCACTAGAGTTTTAGCAAACTCTCCAATGAGATAAAAGATTTGAAGTAGAGTGGAGGGGAAGGGTATTCTACCCAGAATTGTTTTTTCAGATTTCCTCCAAAGAAAGATAAGAATACCCCCCTAACCAATAAAACCACCCCTTCTCAGGTAGATGGTATTGACATGGAACATGTTTTCCAAGCCTTACAAACTTGGGCAATATAAAACATGACTGAGGTCAGGGATGATGAAGAAGAGAATCAATAATAACAAGAATAACCTTGGGCATCCCAAGAAACCAAAGAACAACCACTGAATTCTTTCTGCAATATCACTTATGGTGGAGAGGAAGTAGAGACAAAGAAAGTACACATGTCCCAAAATGTTTTAATTACTACAAGAACAAGCAAAAACACCTCTTATGACACCCCTAATAATTCTAATACTCATGCAGCTACCACTTCCAGTACCAAACAATCCTCGTCTCTAACCGATACCACTACTCCCAATATTTCGAAAACAACACCCTCTAACCACAAAAAAACTTATCAAACTCTTAAGAAAAATGTTTCATCTATGACCCAAGGAATATTGGAATATGATTTTCTAGAATACATGATGAAAACTAAAGATAACATCTCTATGTTTGAGCTTATGAAAATCCCACAAATTCAATAAGATTTCATTGAAACTCTATAGGGAAAGGCTTCCACTCGCACTAAAGAAATAAATACAGGGACGAAAAAATGAACAACCAAAGAAATCCTCTCTAGAAAAGATACTTCCTCCAAGATTCAGGTACCTATGAATGCATCCTTAATTGGGTAGAGGTCAAGATCCACTACCCCACCTTTCCTCATTACTTTTGAAATTTTTAATAGGAATGTTCATAACTTCATGGTAGACTCGAGAGCATGTTCTAATGTTATTCCTCTTAAATTATGTGAAAATCTTAATATCAAACATGAGGCATTTTATATTCAAATTATACATTTGGATAAAACCAACATCAATATCAACCAATAAATCAATATGGTTGAGCCAACAATATCCCCAAGAATATATTCATACTGGAGAATTTTTATGATCTCCAAGATAAGTTCAAGAATGAAACAAACTACCAAACAAAAATCTCATCAATGCAGTTTGAAGTGGTAAATTTGGGAACGAGCACTACACCTCAAAATATCAATTTGGGAAATAAATGTTCTCCTGAAGAAAAACAATCTTACATTAAACTATTCAAGTAATATAAATACATATTTGCATGGACATATGAATACCTCAAGATGTATGACTATTGTCCCTTGGTCATGGAAGGTTGTGAAGATTAAGTAAATAAGTGTGAAGTGCGAACTGTGTGGAAGACAAGTTGACTAAGATTGGGTTGAAGTGGAAAAAAGAGAAGAAAAGAAGGAGTGGAGTAAGAGAAAGCAAGCCGTTGGATGGGGAGATCGAGTAAGATAGATCAGAAAGGAAGATGGATCGTGGACAATTCAGCAAGCGGAAAAACCCACCAATAGATTCTTTGGAGCACCTCATAGGAAAGAAGGAAAGACATGCTGGCGAAGACCTGAAAATGCGGGTCAAGTTGACCTAGGGTTTTTTTATTTAGGGTTTTGACACCTAGGTTTCAGCCTAAGGTTATCTGAGAGTCATTGTAATGTATAAATAAAATTCAAGAGGACCGGGGATGGGGTTGATTATGTTATGATGAGTGATTGATTTTATTGTTGAGAGAGAAGTATTATGTGGTGAGATAAGTCTATCTTGTAAGATATTCAACTGGGTGCGAAGATCAACCCTGCAGCTAGGTGCACAGGGAGGGGAGAGAAGAAGAGAAAGAAAGTGATATTTACAAGATAAGAGCAAAGATAGTATTGTATGCTTTCATCTAATATATTATAAAGATAAGTTATGTGGACGTATCCCTAGAGAGAGGGTGAACCATGCATATTTTGGATTTATGTGTGATTGTTGTTGATTATCTTTGTCATTTGATATGTTGTTATAGTGTTGTTTTGTTAGATCTGAGATATACTGTGTGAAGTAGGATTAAGTGTGAGTTTCCCTGGATCCACTTAGCATTTCCTCTAGTTGTAGACAATTGTGTTGTGCAACCCCCTATCGCTACTTCAGGTGAGACTTCATCTACTTCACAGGTATTTTCGAAAGGGCCGGTAGTTAGGGCTTGCTGGTGTGTTGTTAGAGCTAAACCCTAGGTCTACCCCTATGCCAACAAATGGTTCTGTTGATTAATCTTTAAACAATTGCACTGTTTTTGACTTAAAGAAAATAAGAATGAAATTTGAAGGTGATGGCCTTAGGTTCATTGCACCTCTGGATCCTGATGAAGGTTGAAGATACACAGAACCCATCAGAGAAGAATACCACACATATGAGCTAGAGAGCATATATAAATTGGCAGCAAGAGAACATGATTACATTAACCCTACAGTAGATGGGAATTTAAGCTGGCGATGTGAAAACACATGCTAATCAAACTCAGAAGAAGCACTAAATATTTGGAAGAACAAAATGTATGAATTTTTTGTGCAGAGGTGTGCTAGAATGAACAGGGAAGTTCGTTGGATTAGCACAAAAGTAAGCAATCTGCCCACATTTGATGGTTTAAATCATTTAGAAATATTCTTATGAGATTTTAAAAAAAAAATACCAGTACAAAAGAGATTGTTGGAAATGGATGAGGCTTTCAAAGAAACTCCAGCAAGATGGTGGGGGACACATAAAAATAACATCGCAAAATGGATGTAATGTCGCACTTTGATGGAAGTGCGCTTTTCAGAACAAGTAGAAGGATGTGAAGTTTGATACAAAGGTCAAAGTTGTCCGAAGGACCATGTGCAAGGTTGTGAGGAGGCCTCAAGAAGAATTCCTCAATAACGGTGGGTGCACAAGTTCATCAACACTCTGGACACAATGCCTATCAATTGGTATCTTCAAGCATAACTGTGCCTCACCACTTCAGATTGGTATGGTATGACTCAAAAATTTGTAGCTACATTTTCATTTGAAATCCAATACCATTCAATAGATCAAGATCTACAAGTTGTAAGACATAAAGTCTTTGAGGAGGCACCTAGCCTCCCTGTTGAGCAAGAAGAGGATGAATGGACTGAACCTCTTTGGAAATTGCAAGGATGTTACAATATCAGTGTTGATGAAGATGATGATCCTAGGAATGAGAACATCACAGAAATAGAAGGACAAAGAGACATAGAAGGATCGGGAGTCAAACTACCTTTCATAGGACAACCAATCAAAATCAAGAAAGTTAACATTGGAACAGAGAAATAACCTAAGCTTGCTAATGTTGGAGATTACTGGGATGATGCCACCATTGATAAGATCAAAGAACTACTGCATGAATATCAAGACTTGTTCCCAACCAAGTTCACTGATATGAAGGGCATAAAAGGGCCCATGGAAGAGATGAAGATCCCCTTGAAGAGAGATGCCAGGCCAGTTAAGAAGAGACCCTACAGATTGAATCAAAAATATAAGAAGAAAGTGAAGATTGAACTAGACAGGATGTTGGAAGAAGGAATCATAGAACCTATGGAAGAATCATAATGGATTAGCCCTATGGTGGTACAAGATAAGAATACAAGAGATATTAGGATTTGTATAGATCTCAGGAAGATGAATGATGCTTGTTTGAATGACCCATTCCCTACACCATTTATAGATTAAGTGTTATATAATGTAGGAGGTTAGGAAGTTTACTCCTTCACAGATGAATTTTCAGGGTATCACCAGATCAGGATTGCCAAGGAAGACCACCACAAGACCAAATTTGCAACATAATGGAGATCCTACCAGTACACAGTGATGTCTTTTGGATTGAAGAATGCACCAACCATCTTTTCTAGGGTGTTGGTCAAAGCATTCAAGGAAATTTTACATAAATTTTTGGATGCATATTTTGATGATTGGACTATTTTTAGCTTATTACAAAACCATATTGAATGTTTAATACTAATGTTGGATAAGTGCAAGAAATGTCATATTTCCCTGAACCTGAAGAAGTGCATCTTCTTTTCACCCTTTGGATTTTTGTTGGGACATATTGTGTGTAAGCAAGGGTTGCTGGTAGATCCATCCAAGATTGCCATTATTGTTGATCTACCCCCCCTACCTTAGTTAGACAATTGTGCACTACACTGGGACATATTGGATACTATAGAAAGTTCATTAAGGGATATTCAAAGATTACAACACCTATGGAGAAGTTATTAAATAAATATTTCCAATTTCAATGGACAGTAGAATCTCAGTAGAGCTTCAACACACTAAAACAAAAAATGGTTACTGCGCCTATTCTGGTTTTCCCAGATTGGAGAAAAGAATTTCATGTGCATGTCTATGATTCATCTATTGCACTAGGAGAAATGTTAGCACAACCAGAAGCAAGATATATTGACCATATGTTAGCCTTTGCTAGAAGGAAGCTATCTACAACTGAGATAAACTACACTACCACTGAGAGAGAAGCTTTAGCCATGGTGTACACGCTGCAGATGTTTCGACACTACTTGTTGGGAGGACATTTTAAGATGTTCACTAATCACTCTACATTGAAATACCTAGTCAACAAGCCACTATTGGGGGGGAGGATTTGCAAATGGTTACTGCTATTCTAGGAATATGATTTTGAAATAGTAGTCAAGCTAGGGAGAATGAACAAGGGACCTGACCACTTGTCTAGGTTGGAGCATGGAGAGGAACCTAATAGTTTGGAGGATACACTACCAAATGCACAATTGTTGGCCATCAGAACGGTTTATGATCACTTCTCCGAGAGTCTAATTCATATCAATAGGAATGGCACCTTGCGAATACACAATCATTCTGAAAAAATAGCTGGTAGTTCACGCTGTAGATTTTTCACTTATAGTTGGATAGCTATACAATATGGGACCTGATGAGATCTTGAGGAGATGTGTTATGGAGGTAGAAAGA
>JASDQU010374883.1:21971-32159 GCA_032191745.1 Picea mariana | reverse complement strand
AGTATTCAATAACAACTTACCAGTCTCATCAGTTTTCTGCAAGACTTTGCTACTCAGAATTCCTCGCCGTCTTCCAGCATGCATCCGCTGCCTATTCTGTTCTTCTGCTTTTATGCTCTATGCGCAATGTCCATTCGCAACACAATTATTCTTCTATTCTTTTCATATGATGCACTCTGATCCTTCTTCAACAACATCCATTGCTATCTCAACAACAACAACAACTGCATCTCTTCTCTGTACTGTGTATTTATATCTTTTGTGCACCTTGTGCATGAAATGCATGCAATCCCTCTGCATACTCACACCGCACCAATATCTTCCACAAATCAAGTGCTTTGTCTGATCATCATCATGACTCTTCAGCTTCTCTGGCCGTTTTTCCACTTGTTTAGCATCACTGTATGTTATGCTGAGATTCCTCAGCCTCTCTGGTAGTTGAGACTCTTCGTCTTCTCTGTGATAGTCAAGCTCACCTTCTCTATTCCATTTACAAGCTTCAATGCTCATCTAGTTTTCAAATCACCTCCATGAGAATCTTCATCCCCCTTGAAGATTCCCAGAGACTCTTCATCTCCTCTATCAATCACCCTGAAGTGTCTTCGAGTCCTCTAGTAGAAACCATCAGTGGTTTCTGGTAGTTACACTATGACGTGCAACAATAGCCCTCCGGTTATGCTTAGATTCACCTATGTCATTGTATTAACTCTAATGGGTTCTTGTGTTATTTACTCGTTTAACATTTTTGCAATTCGGAGATTCTGCGAGGAGACATCTTGAGTCTCCATGTCACGAGTTCTGAAACTCTGAGACAAAGATTTTCTGCACTAGATCCTTTCTTTATATGACCATGGATATGACCAAGCGCTTATGCATAAGGCGCTTTTGCGATTTCACATTTTGTGAATCTAGAGATGAGGCATCTCAACTCTCCAAGTTGCGATCCTCGAAATGCCAAAGTACTCTTCTCTTCAGCTTCTCTGATGGTGTGACCAGCGACTGAGACCACATTCTTATGCACAAATCTCTTTTCACAAATTCGCATCTCATGAATCTGGAGATGAGGCATCTCGACTCTCTAAGTCGCGATCCTTGAAACCCCAAAATGGAGCTTATCAAAATTGACTCCTTCCCTTCTCGTGACCACCGACAGTGACCCTAGGTTGTGCCAAAAAGGCGCTTCATGAGTTTATAAACTTCATCTGATCGATGATTGAAATTTCTATAGATCCAATGGTCCAGATCTTATTGCGATCTCGCATCTCCCAAGTTCACACACCATGCTCCATTGACTCCAAGTCAACGACTTGACCTATGATTCGACGGTCCAGATCTGATCTTAATTAAATGGCTCAGATCATATCACAATTTCGCATATCGCGATTTCGGCCTTAATATTTCTTGCCTGTCCAAGTCGCGAGTCGCAAAACTCTGAAATGGAGTCTCAGATCAAGGGTCCAGATCACACCTTGATCTAACGACTGTGATTAAATCACGATTTCTCATATCACGAGTTTGATAGTTATGTTTCTTGCCTCTCCATTTCACGAGTCACGAAACTCCGAGATGAAGCTGGATCAATGGTCCAGAACAAAACTTTGATCTGACGGCTGCGATTAAATTGCGATTTTGCATATCACGATTTTGACAGTTATGGTTCTTGCCTCTCCATGTCGCGAGTCATGAAACTCCGAAATGGAGTCTCGGATCAACAGTCCCGATCAACACTTGATCTGACGGTCATCAGGAATTGTAAATGGGATCCAATGATCAGAAATGTTGCTTCTCCTCCCGAGCTTACTTTGTTCCACTTACTCTGATCTTGCTCTCGCTTCTGAGCTTAATCGAATCTTCTCTACAACGTCTTCTCATAATGCTCCTTCATTGTTGTACTTGCCATCAATGACAAGCATTCGTTGTATGTTCAATATTTGCCAACATGTTATGCATGAAGAATTATGATGGAATTTTTCTAATATGCCTTGAGAAGATAGATGCAAAACAGGTTCTATCTAAACTTCATGATGGATCGACTAGTGATCATTTCGTATTTTACATTACTAGTCATAAGATCCTCAAGCTAGGCTATTATTGGCCTACTCTATTCAAATATTCTCACGCATATGCAAGGAAATTCCTAGAATGTGAAAAGTCATCTAGAGGAGAAAGGATAGATGTATTTCCCCTGCAAGTTGTGATTATAGAATTCCCTTTCCAATAATGCGGTATGGACGTGATTGCGGAAAATAATCCCAATTCCTCTTAGCTGCACAAATATATTTTGAAAACCACATATTATTTCACTAGATGGATAGTTGTAGTTCCTTTGAAGACATTCAACGAAAACTAGGTGACATTCCTTGAATCTCACATTATCTTTGGATTTGGAGTCCCTGAATCCTTAGTTTTTTATAATTCCAAGTATTTTTCTTCTTTGAGGTTAACTGAATATTCTCTTGAACAAAACATTAAAGTTAAATATTCTACAAACAACTATCCACAGGAGAATGGGTTGGTTGAGTCAACAAATAAAAAACTGATTAAAATCCTTATGAAAATTGTTAACGATCATCAAATGAATTGGCATATAGCCCTCTTGAATGCCCTTTCACCGGACATAATAACACCCAAGTCCTCTATTGGTAATTATCCCTTCTTTCTAGTATATGGACATGACACAACTTTTCCTACCCATACCTTCATGTCTTCCCTACAACTTTCTCATTATGTCCAAGATGAAGCATGCCCTATAATGCAAGATAGGTTTAAGATGTTGTTGAAATCGGAAGAAGATGGGGAAAAGGCCAAAATGAATTTAACGTGACATCAAGAAGTAATTAAAAAGTGGTTTGATAAATTATTTGTGGGAAATAAATATTTTCAAGAGGAAGATCTTGTTCTTAAATGGGACAAAGAAAATGAGATTAAAGGAGACTAGTTTACGGTGTCACTATTCTCATATTTTACTCACTCTTCAACCAATAGGATATAGTAACACTTTTTGTCTCTTCGGGATGATTTTTGTGAAACCTCCCTGTCCCATAACTTATTAACCTTAAGGAAAATATGTTGGAAAGGAAACCATGAAGCTAAATACTGACTAAGACCTTCTTATCAAAACGACTCTTGTATCACCCCACTTCCTTCACACCCTACATGCAAATGCATATCTTCAGCTAAAATCTAAAAGGGCGGACATGTATTGAAACAATATGGAATTTGAAAGCCCTATTGTTAGTGTGGGAAGTACAAGTAAACTCATTAGGGATATGGATGCTCACTGACAGTGGGGTTATGCTTATATGATACCAAGGTAACTTCTTTGGGGCTATGGATGCTCATTGGTGATGAAGAATTGCCAAGAAAAAAGACATGAAGAATACAATGTCATCTTAAAACAATCAAATACCAACCTCCATGGTGTTATCCTCCTCCCAGATTATCTAAATAAATAAAATTTTCCCATGTTTAATGCTCACCCTTGAATTATCCCGAACATCCCCAGACACAATAAAAATATCCTCATCTTTTCTATAGGGAAGGTTTTGTGGGGTCCATTACATTGGTTAGCCTTTAAATTTGGTGACAAATCCTACTACCTGAAAAGCATTATCTAGTGGTCATTTTGTGACAGAGATAAGTGGTTCTCCCGTGCAAGTCACCATTTTTTGTGAGAACACAAAAACTCGACCAAAACTATCGGTTTAAGTGGAGGCTTATACTACCAAAGTTTTAGAAGACACTACTCTTTACTCACCTAGTTATTTATTCACCTACATACTCAATCTCTTACATATTTCCATATGAAACAAAATGAATAAGGTTTTCACTAGCCTTCAAGTTCATCATCATATATCCTTTGTACATCGTCTTTTGAGATTTACCCTGCCCCTTTTTATTTACATGACCTTATTCTTTTTCTTATCATTGTTGCATTTTTTTCCGATCTATATTTTTCTCACTTCAAAATACCAATGATTATGCATCATAACTTCATCGTCGGGAGAAACATAAGTCGAAATGAACTTTCATATGTTTATCTCGCATCACTGATGGTGCTCCCCTTTTTTAACGACCCCTCTGTTATGACAACAAATAAGTGAATACAAAAGAGGTAAAAAAATTTTAAACAATTGTTAGGATAAATGATATGCGTCAAAACAAACATTAATAACTACACATTCAATCTTATCACAATAATATGAACGTAAAATCACTAATATCAATCAAGCATATCACATATATTAACAAGAAAACTACCCGCCCAACCTATCCTACAAGGTTAAGACCTCCAAATCACATAATCAACGCTCAAGTCCAGGATTCATCCTATTGAATTTGAGCACTTAAGGTCTCAAGACTAGCGACTATTATGAGGAACAAGGAGATATCTAAATCTCTTAACCATCATCCTATTCCAATTTTTTTTATTATTCAACAACAATACTCATCAAAATTCTTTAAGCACACAATAAACTAATATGATTTAACATTCATGTAAGAAATTAACACGCATATAATAAGAACACCTTACAACTTTTAGTGAAGCACAACAAACATTTCATTTAACACGCATGCAATGATTCTAACTTTTGTTCTCTAATATATGTTACTAATTCCTTCATACAATACCTATAAAATATCCTAACGGAAAATAAACAATAGCACAACATGTTAATGCATGAATTCAATAAATTATGACTCGCTCCCTCCCACCCTCTATAGAGGGTCAGGGGGGGCATTAATAGATAAACTTTAATAATAAACTTTATCTATTAATGCCCCCTCACCCTCTATATAGGGTGGGAGGGGCGCATTAATAAATAAAGCTTATTATTAATAAAATTTAACTATTAATGCTCCTTCCCACCCTCTATAAAGGGTGAGGGGGGCATTAATAGATAAACTTTAATAATAAACTTTATCTATTAATGCCCCCTCAGCCTCTATAAAGGGTGGGAGGGGGCATTAATAGATAAAGTTTATTAATAATAAAGTTTATCTATTAATTCCCCCCTCACCTATAGAGAGTGGGAGGGGAGCATTAATAGATAAAGTTTATTATTAATAAACTTTATCTATTAATACCCCACACCCTCTACTCCAAACACATAAATCAACATCAATTCTTAATTGGTAAAGAGAAGACTAAATTTTGAATATATAAAAAAAAAACTTTTCTTGCATACATAACATGACTACTTGATCTCATTCAACTTCACCCTACACTGTATCATTTAATTATAACTTGAAAGAGTATCAAGTAGTTCCTTTAACTTTAGTAAAAGTTATCCTAGGTTGATTGATGCTTACATTATTAATCATTATCCTAAATGAGCATCACTCTCATTATTATTAGTTTTATAATAACCAATAATTCCCTCTAATAGTTCTTTACTCTTTATCAATAAGAGTTTCACTATCCATAATCCCAAGTATTTCACTATCCATAATCCCAAGTAGATGTGATCTAAGATTTTCATGAAGAGAATTCTAATACAAACTTGATATAGTGGTTCACTCAACCTTTAAATTATTAATTGTGCAAAAGTAAGTCGAATTTCCAGCTTGGCATATTCATTGATCATAACCAAATAATTCTCAAAGGCCCAAGGTTGCAAGATTAAATGATAGTAAACCTTCAATTTAATTACTAAGAAATACCCAATAATTCGTTACGATCCAATACCATTCCAATTACATGATTTGACAATTGAATGGGCAACGACAATAAGTTTTAATTCTAGAATTATGAACATCTTAATAGTGATGGATCGTGATGGTTAAAACCGATATTTTAATTATGTTAGAGACCCAATGAGTTAAACTCAAGGATGCGTTTCAATTTAGACCACTATGACTTTATCACAATACACTTGACACAGGAATCCCAAACATAGGTTACGTCTTAAATTATGGCATACGACTGAACAATTCAAATCGTCATACGTACAATAGACGGTGACCCTATCATCGGACTACACATAAGTTAAAATATCCAACAACTTCCTATAATCAAGAATTTGGATTTGATTGGGAATTTAATAGATAAGCCACCTAAACTATTAAGTATCAATTGGAGACAATCAATAAATTTATAAATCGGAAAAATATTTTTAAGAAGCACTAAGCAACAATCTGGAAATCCTAGTTGGATACAAGTTTGGCAATGATCACGTTTTTTCGAAATTGGGTTAATCTATAATTTGGATATCAACAGGAATAGGGATGTCACGTAAACTTATCCCTCCGAGCCGTAAAAGGGTCACAATAAAGAAACCAACAACAATAACCCCAAGGCTTTCCTCTCAAGGTAGATATTTCATTCTTTCTTCAAGCTTGGTATCCCAACTCTCAAAAGTAAAACACAGTCAAAACCATTTTGGAAGCATAACTTTACCAAGAATAAGTGTGATCCCTTTTTCTTATAAACCATTTTTTTATAGAGATTTCCTCACTAACACATCTCCACATAAAACCTAAAACCTATGCGATGGATCCGAAAGTACTCTCTAAACATCTCCACATGCACAATTAATTAACTTTTTACTTAATTTAAATATGATTATTCACCTACACACTTGTGACACTCCCCCCAAGTAGCACAAATAAACACCATTTTTATTTTATTTAAAGAGTCATTTTTCCTCACATTCCCCAATGTGTTCCTATTTTTCGCTCTTAGTTGTCTCTTTATTCCCCCAATTCTCATTTAATRAGTATCTCCTAACTAGATCTTAGCTAGAGTTCTTTTAGTTAGACTAGTGGTAGYTTGTTGCTTCACTCTAGATACCATTCTATGTGTACACCTATTCTCTCACATTTTTTTTCTTTCAATTTAAAAAAATCMTTTTYAATATTTTCATGCACACATGTGCAGTCCATCCAATCTTTAGATTTTTCTCACTTTTTCCTTAAATTAATGTATCTCTATTTTTTTAATTTGTTTAATATTCTAAATTTAGTCCCCTAACTTAAATTAGACTTAGGATTAGTCTTAGAATCAAGCTTAGACTTTTATTGGGATTGATAATTARTAAATTCATTRTTTAATTAATTATTTTAAATCTGACAAGGTTCAATAAATTCAATGTTTTCTAGGCCACCTAGATTAATTGACTCAAGTTTTTTTATTTTATTTACGCGACACTCCCTTCAAGATGCACCTTCATGCTCTACGGCTCTGGAATGCGACTGAGCTAAGATAGCGTAGGATGAATTTTAGAGTAGGAAAGTAGTCAGGGGAAACCCTAGAAATCTTTTTTAGTTAAGTAGAAGTTGGTACGCCTAGTTGGGGTTAGCTGCAATACAAAGAGAAATTAGTTGTAAGAGAGAACTGCAGTTTAAGCAAAGGATCTTAGGTTTTGAGTTACTGTAATTTTTAATGAATTATGTAGCCATTGGGAACTTGTGAATATAACAGAAGGAAAATTGATCCAAATATATGATGTGTGGACTTTGTTCATTTTTCTGTCATTTTTGTTTACATGAACAAGTGGATGGAACTGTGAGTTTTTCCAGTTTCAGTTGTTTCTCTTCATTGGGAGCTCTTCAGGGTATGCATCAAGCCAGAGAGGAACATAAGGAAATCATGAGGACTTTCTCTATGAGAAATAACGTGGATCTGAGTTATCAAAATCCCTTAGACGCAAGGAGTGTGTGGGAAATCAAAGTGTGAACCAGACAAATCTCAGGAGGAACAACACTTCAGAAAGTGTTATCAAGATCCAGGAACTCATTCCCGGGAAGAAGCGAAGACCGAGTCTTCGAAGACTTAGAAAATCTTCTAAGTCTGGAGCGAGTAAAATCTCAGGAGGAAGAACTTTGTCGAGCATTGGATCGCGGTGGAGAGTTACGCGGACTGTCCGATTTGAGGTAGGAGCATGGACTTTAACATGCTGTAGATCTAGGAGAGGAGATATCGAAGATTTGAATGGACGGTGGAGAAATCTCGAGGAGATTTGTGAAATACCACAAGCCGTTGGATCAAGTGGAGTTGCAAGGAGGTCAGTGACGAGGAAGAGATCTGACCGTAGATTTGGAGGGCGTTGTGAGCCGTTGATTAAATGCCTCGAGCTTTTGACATTTCAACATTCCGGTAACTGGGGATTCCAAGGAGAAGAGTTTCCTTGTACCCTGATTTTGGGAAACGCGAAAACCCAAAATAATAGGTGCTGGGACATTTCAGCATTCCAACAACCGAGGATTCCAAGGAGCAGAGATATCCCTTGTACCCTGATTTCGTGAAATGAGAAAACCAAAAAGAATAGGCATTGGTACATTTTGGCATTTCAGCAACCGGGGATTCCAAGGAGCATAGATATCCCTTGTACCCTAATTTCGTGAAAACATGAAACCCTAAATCACGATTCACGAAAGGTAGGAAGGATAAGTGTGCGGTCACGACTCTTGGTTGAGTGATGTGGGAGCTCACACTTGACGCGGAAAAGTCAATTGAGCATTTGTGGGGGACCTGTGTGTTTGTTCGAAGGGTTCCAGTTTGGAACCAGAAGAGCCATTTTGGATCCGGAACTAGAAGATCCTGACCGGGAGGTGGCGCAACCCTTAAGAGGGATAGGGGGTCTGCATCACTCTCCTAGAGAATCAGACTTGGAATTTGGTTCCCCTTGCACTGGGGAGGAAAATTTTCAGATGCAAATGGGTATATAGGACTGAGAGAGCATATAATGGTCAGGTGAGGAGGTACAAGGACAGATTAGTTCCAAAAGGATTTCAACATATTCATGGGATATATTATGATGAGAACTTTTCTCCTGCAACAAATATGGACTCCATTCGCTTGGCTCTAGCGGTTTCAACAACCAAAGGATGGGAATTTCACTGGATGGATGTGAAGAATTATTTTCTTCATGGTGACATTTCAGAGGAGATCTACATGGATCAGCCACAGGGGTTCATTCAAAAATCATCTTGATTATGTAGATTAAAGAAGTCTCTTTATGGGCTCAAGCAGGCACCTAGAGCATGGTTTGTAAAGATGGATTCTTACTTGATTTCACATGATTTTTTTATATGTAAATATGATTGCTGAGGATGACTAACTCTATGATGATTTTAGTACTCTATGTTGATGATATTTTGATCATTGGTAGCTCTTCTTCAGCCATTTCTTTGGTCAAAGATATTTTGCATCGCATGTTCTCTATGAAAGACATGGGTCCACTACACTTCTTTCTTGGTCTTGAGATTAGTTAAGATGCTTCTAGAATCAAACTTTCTTAGGATAAGTATGTCAGGGATCTTCTGGATGGATTCCACATGATAGAGTGTAAGTCTGCACCTACACCCTTCTTATCTAGGATCAAACTTGAGGATGGCAGGGATACACCATTAGTGGACAACACTTTGTATCAACAAATGGTAGGGAGTCTTTTGTATCTTACCCACACCCGTCCATATATCTCATATGCGGTAGGAGAAATTTTTTACTCCATAGTGATGTTCATGGGGGCTGTTAGAGAAATTTATATTTTCGACACACTAGTTCAGTGGGAGTTAACTCACTAGTTCTACTTTAGACTTTCGAATTTTAGATTATCACTATTATCCATGCATTCCAAATTATAGGAATTCATTTCCTATATGATTGAATACCATTGACTCATTGAATATATCATAATATACATCGATCCTCATTCTTCATATTGTATCTCTCTTCCTTGTCTTGATAAGTTGTCTTTGTGTATGCTTTAGCTAGGTCTCCTCTACAGATTTCCATGAAACACTGACATGTCTGGTACCCATTCCAAATTTTCAGGATTGGTTGTTTGAACGAAATTGGATGGGTCTAAAGAATTTGTTGGTTCAAACCTTCTCTACTCATTGAAGACCATGATACATTTCATCACTCATGCACTTTGTGTCATGAGAATGAAATTGTTCCCTTAAAATTTGATGTATCATCCAATTGTAATAATTATGCGATTATTTGATGTTATATTCAAACTTGGATTGTAATGACTACTTCTCTTTAAAGATAGATCCTTGTAGACGATATATATACAAAGATAAAATTAAGAAATGATATAATTTTAGTTTATGGATTATGTGTGTGCATTTACATCTCCTCTACTGTAATTTTTCCTTAAGAGTATCCTTGTTGGTACGACAAGGGCCCACCGACCCAATCAAGGTAAGTCTCTTTGTAATTAACTGTGAATATGATTC
>JASDQU010374882.1:46451-56621 GCA_032191745.1 Picea mariana | reverse complement strand
AATGTTTAGGAGCCATTTGGTTCAACACGGATGAAAGGGGCCATACTGATTCAGACAAGCAGTCATGAAGGCAGACATAAATCACTGTAAGTATGAAGGGTTTTAAAAACAGAGGAAACCATGGCAAAAACCAAAGGAATAAAACCCACCATTACCCTAGCGCGATTAAATGAGGGCATGAGGGGTTTCATACAAAAATCAGACATTTTTTGTAATGAATTTCCAAGGGTACAGAACGAAGCCCAAGACTTTAACTTGGAATGATGGATCTGTCGATTTTCGACTGCCACCTCAAATAGAGTACAGGGAATGACTGGGTGTATTTGAATCTCATCATTGTGTAATGGGTGGAGTTGATTTTCTAAGGTTAGGAGAAGAGGTTTTTTACAAACCAAATCATAATGATAAGAAAAAGATTTACCAAGAATTATAATGAAACAAAACCATAGTCTAATTGCAATCAATTCTTGGTGTATTATCAAAAACTCAAGATATATCTCATAATCGAATGAGCAACTTATAACAAAGGTTTTATTGATATATGATTGACTTCAAAGCAAACAATACTCATTAAAGGATTTGCAAGAACATCAACCCTTCTTGAGACATAAGCCTTAGATACAATTTGCAATATGATCATACAATTTCAATGCTTCATTCATGCTTTCAGTCATGAATGAAGCATGAAAACGAAAAGAATAAGAACAATAAATACAACCTCTTACAACTGAAAAGTCACCTTCAAACAACAATACTTGTGACAAAGCATAGATAGCTACAAGGATTTTTCTTTGTCGATTTAAAAGGTGAAAATATTGTTGGAGCTGCAAATAGACATTGAGATTGTGTATCGATTTCAGACAGTTGAACAAAGTGACTGTAAAGAACAAGTATCCTCTGTCGAGGATCGACGACCTCTTTGATCAGTTGAAGGATGCGAAGGTATTTTCAAAAATAGATGTCAGGTCGGGATATCACCAGGTAAGGATAAAGGATGAAGACATCAGCAAGACCACCTTTAGAACAAGGTATGGTCATTATGAATTCATAGTAGTTCCATTTGGGTTGTGAATGCACCCATTGTCTTTATGTGCCTAATGAATGGTGTATTCAGGAAATATCTGAACAAGTTTGTCATAGTATTCTTGGATGACATCCTGGTGTATTCCAAGTCAGAGGAAGAGCATGAATGACATTTGAAGATGGTGTTGCAGGTGATAAGAGAGCACCAACTGTATGTCAAGTTGAGAAAGTGCTTGTTTTATCGGGAGAATATCCATTACTTGGGGAATATTATTTCGAAGAATGGTATAGTTGTAGATCCTAAGAATATTGAGGCCATCAGGGAATGGTCAGCGCCAAAGAACATGATAGAAGTCAGATCCTTTATGGGTCTCACTGGATATTATAGAAGATTCATTGCAGGGTTCTCAAGGATAGCTCACCCTATCACTTCCTTACAGAGGAAGGAAAATAAATTCCAGTGGATGGATGAATGTGAGAGAAGATTCCAACGATTGAAGAAACTGTTAACTAGTGCTCCAATCCTGAGGATTGTAGGCCCAGATGAATATTTCGTGCTGTGCACAAATGCATGGAAAGAAGGACTGGGAGGAGTCCTCAGTTAGAATGGATTCGTAATATGTTATGAGTCCAGGAAGTTGAAAGAGCATGGAAAGAACTATGAAACTCATGATTTGTATTTGGCAGCCATAGTTCACGCTCTGAGGAAATGGAGACATTACCTCATGGGAAGGAGGTTTGAATTGAGGACAGACCATAATAGTCTGAAGTATTTGTTTGATCAGCGAACCTTGAATTCTAGGCAGAGTAGGTGGTTGGAGTTTCTTTGTGAGTATGATTTTGATATAAAGCATATCAAAGGGAGGCATAATAAAGTGGTTGATGCACTCAGCACGAGAGTACACAAATTACATGCTACATCCATTAGCATGTATCAAACCGATATAAAGGGACAATTTTTGGAAGCTGCAAGTGCATACTTGTAGTACAGGGAATTGGTAGCGAAGCTATAAGAAGGTAAGACACTGCAAGGAGTGGGATATTATAAGCTTGGAGCTGATGGAACACTCTTGTACAAAAAAAAAGTTTATGTACATAATGTCCAGAATTTAAAACTTGCAATTTGGAAAGAAATGCATAACGTACATTATGCTGGGCACCCTGGATACCAAAAGACTATGGCAGCAATCAAGAGCCATTACTTTTGGTCAGGTATGAAGAAAGTGATTGATGAATACATCACTAGATGTATGGAGTGCCAAAAATTCAAATCCAAGAACATGCACCCAACAAGGTTGTTGTAGCCTCTACCCTTTCCTGAGTGGAAGTAGGAAGTAGTGACAATGGATTTCATCATAGGATTGCCCAGAACAGGCAAGCAACACGATTCCATCATGGTGGTGGTGGAAAAAATTATGAAGGTTGCCCATTTTATTCCATTAAAGACTACGCACAAGGGAAATAATGTTGTCGATATCTTTATGAGGGAAATAGCATGATTGCACGGTGTTCCCAAGACAATTGTGTTTGACAGAGACCCAAAATTTACCTCAAAGTTTTGGAAATGATTATTCAAGGGGTTCAGAACGAATCTGAACTTCAACACAACCTATCATCCTGAGTCTGATGGGTAGACAGAGCGGGTGAATCGAGTAATAGAAGACATACTAAGGATGTATGTGATGGACAAACCATTGAAATGGGAAGACTACCTACACTTGGTATAATTCACCTACAACAATGGGTATCAAGCATCACTAAAGATGAGCCCATTTGAAGCAATTTACAACAGAAAGTGCAATGCTCCACTAAGTTAGCATAACCCAACTAATAGAGCAGTAGTTGGGCAAGAGTTTCTCAAGGAAATGGAAGAGAAAATGCTGAAGATTAAGCAGAATTTAAAGGCTGCCCAAGACAGACAGAAAATTTATGCTGATAAGAAAAAAACCCATAGAGATTTTAAAGTGGGTGACCACGTTTTCCTGAAAGTAAAATCCAATAGAGGTTCCCTGAAGCTAGGAAACTGCTCAAAGTTGGCAGCCAAATTTTGTGGGCCATTTGAAATCCTAGAAAGGATTGGACCAGTTTCTTATATGCTTGCMTTACCTGCATMCATGACTGTACATAATGTGTTTCATGTTTCATTACTTAAGAAATATATACCTCATCCTAATCACATGATTGATTGGAATGTGATCTAGRTGGAGCAAGAAGGTGTCTTGCAAGTGCATCTTGTGCGTATATTGGACYGGAAAATAAAATTGCTCCRGAATCGAGCCACAGGSATTGTAAAGGTCTAGTGGACCTGGTACAGTCTTGAGGATGCGACATGGGAACATGAATATGCTATGCAGGAAAAATACCCACATCTTTTTGAAGATTTTGGGAATCTTGCTAATGTTGTGTGAAAGTTGCACTGAGGACAGTGAAAAAATAATGGGAGGGGATTGTAATACCCCAAGGACATGCCCCAATTGTATTATGAATTGTAATTATGCTTTATAGGCTAGTGAGCGAAGTGTATATAAGGTGGTGGGCTTATGTGTTTATTAATCCAGAGAACCTAAGTGTTAAAGGCCAGGAGCCTGATTTTGTATATGTAATCATGTAGATTATTAATAAAATATAAACATCCCTGCATGTAGACTGACCACGAAGAAAGAGTGATGGAGGACTAAGATTCCACAAGGTTGGGTAAGGGAGAGGGGGATGAAAGGTTGGGAGAGGGGCTAAGCTTAAGATCTTAAGTCCTTAAGAATAATATTATAGTATTATTCCAAAGCTATGTGAAATTAATGTTTTATCCTAAGTCTTTGGAAGGACATGTGACTTCCAAATGAGGAGTGTGCTTCATGGGTGACATGTGTCGACCCAGGCACATGAAATTTAATCCAGAAAATGAGTCATGTTGGGGGTTCGTCCTACCATTCTCTCATCCTCCATTTGAGTTCACTATCGGTCCTCCACCTGAAATCATTTTTCCTCTACGCTGGACTTCTGCATACCCTCACGCACTCGAAAACTAGTGGAAACCCATAAACTGAGTCATGTCTCCTGTGTTGATTGGTGAGAATCCTGATGCATCCTAGAATCATTGAGCCTTTCTATGTATTAGCGTCTGATTGTTACCGTTTTGGGACTCCATACCCATTTTCCCAATAGGTTGTTGTGGCCACATAGATCCTTGACTGAGTGTGGCTTGTTGTTGTTGTATGTTCATTGTTGAGCCTTGTTTCTATGTCCTCATTATGTTGGAACTGGTTGAAGAAGCAAGTTGTCAGGCCTGTGAAGAACACTCTCTCCAGGTGAGAGAGGTGGTTGTGGTCAAAGAGGCAGGTTGTCATGTTTGTGAGCAACTCTCTCTAGGTGAGAGAGTGTGTTGAGGAAGTGAGATCTCCTTGAATGGGTCTTGTAGCTGCTATAGAGCTCTAAGAATTCAATTCCGGCCTATTGCTGAAGCCCAAGCAAGGGAGGTGAAGCAACTGATGGACTGTAGGATAGTGAAGGTGTATACTCCTAGGGCGGGACAGGCATGTGGGGAATGAGAGTTTATGAGCAGTGAGCGTAAGTGAATCATGGGAGATAATCCTTCCTCTGTAATTGTGTGACTTCCCTATTGACCTTGCCTAGCATAGGAATCCCTCGCCCAATGGAGCTTAGTCCCAACTCGGGGGTGACATACTGTTGAGTGTGATGAGAAACACGGTCTAAGGTTGGGAGGTTCATGGAAGGTTTGCACGCAATTGGTGGTGTTACCCATCATTCTAAAATATAAGTATCTGTTTGTGCTTAAATTATATGTTTTTCATGTTTGTGATGCTTGTATGTTAGCATGAATTCCATTGAATTATTATTAATTCCATTAATTCTATATGGTAGTAGTAATTATGTGTTTATTCTGTGTTAAGTCATTTAACTTCATTAAAATGAATACTATATAAGTGTTATTCCATGGTAGCATTGCCCCGACCATGGGTTGAGGCCCAGGGAATGTTACAGTTTGGTATCAGAGTTAAGTGAAACTCCGTATCGTGGCATTGGCCCGATGGCCTGTTGGTGGTTGGGCAAAAAATGGTCGAGTTAAGGGTGTTTCAGTAGCGTTGCCTGGCTTGGTGGAAGTTGGGGACATTACACTACAATTTTCACTAAGAGGAAAGATGTTGATCTATTGATTTTGGTTATGTATGTGGATGATTTAATTCTCACAGGGATTTCTTCATCTATGATTCATAGTATTTAGAAAGCATTGATGGGATAGTTTCATATGACAGATCTGAACTTGTTTATTGTTTTCTTGGTCTATAGGTTCTTTATTCTCCTAAAGGAATCTCCATTTTTCAGCATAAGTATGTACTTGATTTACATCAGCGCTTTGGCATGGTTGATTGTAAACCCACCCTTACTCCATTTTAGTTAGGATTTACCCTTTATGCATGTTGCTCCTCACCATGTATTAATCCTTTGTTGTATCGACATCTGGTTGGAATTTATTTGTATTTGAATCATACACATCGTGACATATCTTTTGCATTAGGAATTGTCTGTCGATTCTCTCAAGATCCTCATGAGAGTCACTAGAAGGCAACAAAGTGCATTTTGAGGTACATTTAGGGTACTGCCATTTTTTTCATTCACTACTCTTTTGGTGCTTCTCAACTTGTGGGCTTCACTGAAACTAATTGGGCCGGTTTGGTTGATGATCGAAAGTCCACATATGTATTTGTCTATTTCCTTGGCCCCACACCTATTACATGGTCTTGAAAAAATCAATATGAAATTGCTTTATCCTCTACGAAAGTTGAGTATCGTGCTACATTTCTTGCTARTCAAGAGGTTCTTTGGATTTGATAGCTACTAACAAAGTTTGGCATTCAACAAGATCATYCCACCACTCTTTGATGCAATATCATATTTTCATACGCATTTCTCGCAATCCAGTGGAACATCAACATGCCRAACACATTAGACAACTCATCCAAGATGGTGTTCTCAACTTGGAGTCTTTTCCTACTGAAGCACAATTTTCCAACATCTTTACTAAACCTTTGGCACCACCTCTCTTTCTTTAGATACGATCGATGCTTGAGGTGAAGGAAGTTGTCTTTGGGGGTTTATCTTGAGACCTCATACCTTCACTTTTTTTATGTTTTTTTTTTTTCTCTCTTTAGGGGAGGAGTTTTTTTCCTACGAGTTTTCTCCCTTTCTCCACTTATGAGAGTTTGTATTGTGTACCTTAGTAGGGTTTGTAACCAGGGCCCATTTTTTGAAGTTTTTGTACTTCCCTGAGTTTCACTTATGGGGGGGTGTTGATGTATAAGTTTACTTAGGACAATTCATATTTCTTGGTTGTTTATGGACTCGCACAATGTGCTTCTTTGACTTATCACTGGAGTGGGTGAATTTCCCAACCATCTCTTTGTCTTATTACTCCAGTGAGTGAATTATCCATCTATCTCCATTCAATGATGTCTCCTCTCACCCTATTATAAATAGAGGAGATCTTCATTGTAATCAAGAAATCAGATCTAATAGATAAGTCTCTCTTTGTAGAAGGATGTTGGTCTTTGTAGTTATCCTGTGCCTTGCAACACTGTCTTTTATCAATATATACATTATTAATATCAAGTTTAAGTTTTAAGAATGAGATTTTTTTTAATAATAATTTATGTTTTAAAATTTTAAGTTGGATTTTTTTAATAAGAAAAAATTCTTAAACAAAGAAATAGATAGTTTTATAAATTCGTTAAAATTAAATAATAACTTAAGCCAATATTTTAGTGATGTAAATTCAAATAACTTGCCATACACTAACTTATAGAATATACCCCATTTTCAAAGAGGTTACGAGGAAAACAATAAAGGGCAAGTGAGAATGGGTTGAAAAGAGCCTCAAAAGTAACAAAAGCCCTCAACCAAGTTTGAAACAGGACATACATGAATTGAATTGGAGAAGGGATTTCTCTACATAATTGAAAAGGCTAGTAGAGGACAAGAAATGTGTGAGAAATGTTTATTGTTTTTTTTAATGCCTTTTAAAGGTGAACATGAAATTTTGAAAGAAACACTCAATTGGGTAATTAAAATTAATGCAATTTCTAATTAACATTTAATGTTCTTTATTATGTTAATGGAAAGAAAATTCAATATGTTGGAGTAGATATGTGACTTGACATTAATATCATATTCAAAATATTTTAGGAAGAACTTTTAGGTAGACCTTATTTGCAATATAGTGGCACAAGGGTCATTAACCACTATACATGTATAAAGGTCATTCACCATTGTAGATGCAATGCCGTGGAAAAGTTAACAATTTAGTGAAAATATAATATTATGGGATTAAGAACACAATCACTTTTATATTTTTGAGATCGCCACACAATGCATAAAGAGTTATGCTAAGAAATCCCTGGATTTATGCAATGAGATGGATTATGTGCATAGATAAGGGAACCATAATGTTTTAAAATGGACAAAACTAAATGATTATCTTGTTGGACAAGAGAAAGCCAGTGTATGAGGAAGATTCCATTTACATGGAAGAATTAGTTAGGTGAGGGACACATACGTATTACAAAAGGATAATGAATACAATCCAAACGAGTAAAGTACTTGTCATGTGGATGTGTCATAAAGTGAGGACTTAGGAATGGTCCTAAGATATATCTAGGATATATATGTGAAGATTCTATTCAAAATTTCAATAGTTAGAGATGAGACTTAGTTGTCTTGAAGGGAGTTTAAATATAGGGAAGATCTAGTATAGAAGTTGAGAAGGTTTTAATCAATAATATATATCTAGAATATATATGTGAATGTGAAGAGTCTATTCAAAATTCCAATAGTTAGAGATGAGACTTAATTGTAGTAAAGGGAGTTTAAATATAGGGAATATATAGTATAGAAGTTGAGAAGGTTTGAATCAATAATAGGACCGTTGTAACATGAGGATGAAGTAAGAGTATTTTTATACACATTAGGAAATATATCATTTACTTTGCGGTTGGAATAGTTTGATAAGAAAGGTACATTATTACATGAAAAAATATGAGAAAATTTATTCTATGTAGGCTTAATAATAAGGAAGGTTAGAAGTACTATGGTTACTATGGTGTAGTACATCTATTTCACATATACAAATTAATGGGAAAAAAGAAATGAGGAATGAAAGAAAATGGAGACTCGAAGGAAATAGTTGTCCATGGCTTGATTCACATACACTAAGTAGAGAAGAAAAAAATGCAAGTTGTCAATTAAATATACTTTTGGCATAGATTTAGATTAGAGTTGGAAAAAGGGGACACAAAATACAATCCCACTTTAGACTTAGTATTATAGAATATGCTTAGGTATGCTTAAAAGGTATTTMGAGAAGKACATTGATACTAATATCACAYATTTCAATAAAAGAGGAGAACACTACCCCAAGAAGTTATGCAAAAAAATAGTCTAAAAGAAACTAAATTGAAGGGTAGCCTACAGACAAACATAAGACACGTGGGATAAAAGATAAGAAACATATAACAAAGGAATGTGAAGAACCATGGTACATTGACATTAGTGAGATTTGGAATCATATGAATGTAGTTGAAGTAGTCTTGGTATTTAAGGAGTTTGAAGATGTCTTCATATACAATAATCATGACTTAAAAGGTATTCTAAAGGAATTCGGTGAAATCTCTCCAACAAAGACATGAAAGCTCTTAGTTGTACATCTCCAATGTATTGGTTTGGGGACCACCCCAATCTTTGTTGTAGAATATAACTATGTAAATATAATTCATAGAGGATATATCTCCCTCATGGAGGGATATCAAAGTACAAATTACATAATTCTTAGGGATTTTAGAAATCTATTTTTATTATCAAGATGCAACATTCAATTCAAAACTTGTGACAATGTTCTTTTAGGTACAATGCATAGAACCTGACAAGAGGTCTGCATGCTAGCATCTGATAATCTTGCCCACCAATTTCTTGACATGTCTATCATCTTGTATAACTCTTTAGCATTTTCAGTGGTCTCTTTCATTTTATTTAACACATCTACCTTTACTTTCATATTCTCATTATTGATGAATTTTGAATTCTCATTATATTCAATTGAGGTTAATGAAAGTTTCTCTTTTATTCTAGTAATTACTTAGTAGTGTTCATAGATTGAAAAAACATCCTTACCTCTAGCTTCAACTTCATGTTTCCATTTCACCCTGCTTATGCTTTGGAAATATGGAAATTTCTCATAAGTACTTCAATCGATTTTGTTGTTTCAACGAGCATTGGGATTCTTGCTTGAAACCTGGCTAATTATACCTCCTTACTTTTTTTGGTTTCTTTTCATAAGCCTATCTTTTGGTGCCTTTGTTTGGTGGTGTTTTCTCCATTGATTGGCTACTAATTTCCTCTATATCCTTAATTATAGGGACCCACTATGAAGAATGGTTTCCTCCTATTGAGGAGAGTTTAAAATTTGGATTGGTTTCTCAACTTGCATTAAAGGTCCTTCTTATGTAGTCTTTGAAACCTTTGATTTTGGATCTAGAGTAGATTGAGGATCCCTATATTTCTTCTATGTCCTTTTATACTTGTTGCTTCAACTATTTCCTCAACACTATGCACATGTTCAGTAGCTTGTGGTATTTATTCCATTGTTATTGTTGGGGTTGACATTATGGCTTGCGATGGTTCTCTAACAAACTATGATGTCTCCACAATACATTCTAAATGGCCAACAAACATATCCCATGTGACATAGGGTTGTTTTTTTCTGAAATCATTAACAATCAATAACTTGATTATCCCATGGTATCCTATGGATGATTATTTTCCTTCTTGTATGTCTAAAACCATATTTTGTAGTGATTTTAGTAAATATTAGGGAATGCTAATAGTCCTTTGATTCCTATAGCACTCTAGAAATTTGAAGTTATAAGCCAGCACAATATTGTGTCAGCCTTCACGAGTAATGCATATGATAATATATAGAGACACTTATTCCTATGGCCTAGGAAGCATGCCTCTTTTCACACCCTTTATTGTGTCCAACATCATCTCTCTAGCTTGAGAGAAAATTATTTTTATATCCACGAAGTCCTTCTTGATTTTGAACCATTTCTCCCCTGTTGTTGAAAGTCTTATTGCTTCTGC
>JASDQU010374881.1:37904-49566 GCA_032191745.1 Picea mariana | reverse complement strand
TTGATAGCTTTCCATTGGTCCAAAGATCACCTCAATTGGGGTTCATATGAGAAAGTTATACCTCCTGAAAGTTGACATATGATTTGACCACCACAATATCGATTGTATGCCATGTTTTACTCCATTACTCACACACATGGAGCTAATCACGTGTGAACTTTCAAGAAGATTCTAGAGGGTCCAAAACCCTAACCCTAATAGGGAGTTGGGGAAAGAATAATCCTTAACCCTAACCCTAGATGACTATTAGGGCATTTTTAATACTAAGCCACAAGGAAAAGAAGGGATTATGTAAATATTGTATTGATTTGTTGTTGCATAGATGAGCAAAGAAAAGGAGAGGGATATTTTGAGCAGAATCGAGGAAGTTGTAACACACATAGCCACCCTTGTAACATTGTTGAGGTGTTGGGGTACTTCAATTCCTCCCATCAACTTAAAATTATGCTCTAATTTCATGCTATCACATACTCATTAACTTTTGTATGTTGTTCAGGGTACATGGTACCTTTGAAACACCATAAAAATTTCCTTCGATAGTCAATGTAAATCAAATCTATGGATCTACACCCACTGCAAATTCAAAACAACAACTACAATAAATTTGCAGTAGTTATTACAGGTGATTCGTAGCAATTGTTAAACTACCATAAGCAATTCATAGCAACTGCTAAAATGCTACTGATGATTCATAGCAAGTGTTACAAGCAATTTGTAGCAATAACAAACCAACTTATAAAGGCTTCAAGAGATACTCCGATATAAACTATTGAATATGGATAGAGTAAGGCAAGGTTCAACCATCAAAAAATATTTTTGTATCACTTAAAGACATTCATATCAAAAAATATGCTTAAAACAATCAGAAATCCTCTAAGAAAGTTAATATTCACCCATAGGAAAAAGGTTCCATAATGTCATTTTCGAAGAAATTTTTTTTAACAACTCAAGTAAATAAATTTTAGAGACATAATTTCAAGATTATCAGCTTTAATGAACAAAGGACCCATTTCTCCATATTTTCATTTTTCAAACATTTAGTATACATGCTTTTCCAATGCATTTCCATACACAAGACAATAATTTGTACCTAAATCAATTTCATGGGTTGGTTGTAGTGTTCTACAACAAAAGGAAAACTACATTAGACTTAAACATTCAATTTTAATCTTAATACATACATGTATTCCGACATAATAAAATGGAGAGCGTAAACACATTAATAAGTTTATAACAGGAGAATCAACCATTTCTACACAATTGTAACACGGTATAAGAACACTTAAATTTATAGGAAAATAATCCTTCAACTAGTTGCAACCAAAGGATGTTCCTCCTAGCCTTAGGCTCTTTATCACACTTGGTCTTTCTATGATAGAGGCCACCCTCAAGCGGAGGCTATAAATCCACAAGGGTGAAGTCTTGAGGTCTATCTCTAAGTTCTCCTACTTAGCTCGCAACTGAGAAAATTATTGCAAGCAAGAAATCCCTCTATAATTATCTCAATCAACCTGCACTCTTCCCCTTTCATTTGGTATCACACCAAGAATGAGACCTTTTCTCTTCTAAACAGTCCCTTAGGCTATCCCACTCCCTATAGTGCTCCAACACATGTTATCCAAAGAATCTCAATTGTTGGGATCCAAGAATTTTAAATTATAGGATAGATTTCCTTCTACCATTTCCATTAACCCGTTTACGTAAAGGATTCATAGAAATTCTATGGCTATATTAATTAACATCTTTCACATTAACACTATAATTATTTCCTGCATGAAGATACAATTTCAATTCTTCAAAGAACAATCCTCTCTCCATATTTATGGTTTTCGTTACCATGGCAATACTCAACCTTAGAGCAGAAGAAACCCTACACAAAATTCCCAACAGGATGGTAATTTCAAATMTCCTCTCGCATGGCGAAAGAATACAATATATTGGCATGGCATGGAGAAGTCATACATATTTATGGGAATCCCRCGTACCTCCTTCATGAAACTAATCCCAAAGCTTAGAATAAYATAAAACATAGATTAATAATAAAGGTTAATTATCCAATGTTCTAAGACTTTAGGTTATATTCACTAGCTAAGGTATTTCCCCCTTATCCTCTTAAGCATCCTATGATCCCCCCATTCACTCCCCCCACTTGTGGAATCATAGCCCCCCATCTAAGTATTAGTCCTTTGTTTGCAACCATTAGTGTTTTTATATTGTAAATCAAATCTACAATTACAATTCACATACATTTTATTGGCTTACAACCATCTCATCGTTACATACACATTCATAGTCAATGAAACACAACTGGGGTTATCACATTACTCCCCCTATTTGAAATAACACTTTCCTTGATGTTCTTTTCTCTTATTTTCAATAGTGTAATCCATGCCTTCATTCTCCAATTTCACTTGCAATGTGATCGTCTTCCTTGTAAACGTGCATATTTGTTGGGTATCTTGGACACAATGTATTTGCATTGGCTTCTCACTACCATAAGTAACTTCCCATGTGTTATCTTATCAACATGTACCTATATCAGTTGTCAAGAGAAATTTCCAAGTTATGACCATCTCATACAACCATTATCCCATTCACAAGAAATTTTAATATCGTAGCTAAAGCATATGTATTCATAACACAAAATAAGGTATGTTAGCAGCCCAATACTTATATGTATGTATATTTCTTTGTTTATATAGCTACTACAAACAATAATTCAACTCTCTATCTTTCTATACATACCCTCAAGTTGCCCCTTCCCTAAAACAATTTTCCCTTACGGGATTAGGCATCCCCTTCTTTGTTAAACAATCCCTCAGATAATCCATATTCCCAAGTATTAACATGTAAAAACAGTGCCAACGTAGGGTTCCAATGTCATCACATTGGACTTCTTCCAACTTTTCATCTTACAGTAGTCATCATTTTCTCTTACAAGGTAGATTCACCATCCACCTATGTCATAAACATAATATATAAATATTATCAGTCATTTCTCTATTTATCTGTCAGCTTTTGAAATAATTATTACAACAATTAGATTCAAATTATTATAGGAATTTCCACATATACTTAGTTTTCACTACTACATTTGGGGTTGAAATTTGACATTAAATTGATGTTAAAAATGTCGGATAAGAATATGTTAAACATTGGTTAAACGTTGAGTTTGTAATGTCGAACTATCAATGATATATTCGTTCAATAAGCGACATTACATCGATGGATGAAATAATATAGATCTTGTTGTAAGACATCAGTTTTACAACATTAAATTCACAACTCATCAATGTCAAACCAATGTGTATGAAACTAGGAAACCATTTAGATTGATAATCAAACTAATTATAACATCACTTAATCGATGCTAGGCCAACTTTTGGGCTATGGTTACGATGGTCTGATGATGATATACCAACGTGTAGGAAAATAGTCCATATATTTGTTATGGCTTACTTATACTACCATATCCAATACATCCCTTTTAATAATTATATTCTCCCGATAGATATTTCATGTAAACACAAAAAACACGTTTGCTTATGCATACAATTCTTTCACCACCACCTCCACAATAGCACCTGCAATGATCTCATAATTTTGTTAATACCAATAATTCAATCACTTTTAGTGGTTAACATATTCAATGTGGTGAATCATAGCACAAGCATGCATTTAAAAAATGCAATCAAATAGATGTTGTTTACGGACAAATTAGCCAATGCGGACACAGACCAATCTCCCTAACTTGGGAACCCAAAGCTAGAACAAAACAACACAGAACATATTACTTTCCTTAGATTCATACAATCGAAATACCAATAAGTAAGGACTCATACCTCTTTACTGATGTTTTTCCTCACTAAGTGTAGCTCCTAGCTTCATTTAGAGGCTTTTGGATAGAAACCTACATAAGAAAACAAGCTAACTAGCGAAAGTAACAATATTACTTGGAAAAATCTATAAAAATGACCGAGAAGAAATGTAATAAAGACAATTTAAAATGAAAAATCTTTGTAGGAAATAAAACATGTTATTGTATTAATAATAATGGAAGAGTTACAACCACTGCCTTGGTGTTGTGAGGCTCTTTCCAATGGTTCATTGCTCCAATACCCACATTGCTTCCATGAGTTCCATCACCATCAATTGAATACTTTGATACAAGAATCCCTCAAGGCCAAACAGAATCTTCTAATCTCAAATCAGAAGCTAAATATATCAACCATTACTCACTACTAGTTATTGTCCATTAGATATTAACCTTTTCTCATGAGAGAAGTCTCATGTTATAGATTGAAGAGGAGGTTAGGATGAGAGGTTAGGATCTCCCCAAATCAGGAGTATGGGTGAGATCCAAACCAATTGGAGGACACCTCATATCCAAAGCTTCTATCTAGAAAATTCACGAATTTCTTCCTTTTTCCTCCCTTTAAAACAATGTCGCACCCTCTGAATTAGCAACATGAGACATTGTCGCATGCTACAATGGTGAAACATGCGACACTTTCACAAAAAGTGTTTTTTAAATCCATTTTGACTTCTTTAAAGGAAATATGTTTCTCCAGTGATCATGGATTTTGAGCTTTGGATGATGGAAAGTAGGTGAACATTATCAATTGTGAAAAACTAATGTGTAACAAATGTGCTAATATGTATGTATGCATATCCACAACTTGCACACCCCCAACTATAATTTATTGTATTATTAGTTTGTTTGTTTTCTGGGGTACCTCCCTCCTCATCCTGCTATGTTTATTTTTATTACTAGTATTAAGTTAATTTGTTATTATTATTATGTTAATCAACTCATTATTATTTATTTTTATTTTCTATTATGTACACTTGCATTACACCAAATACCACATTCTCATGTCATGCATTCCACCATGATGAGTTGGAATATTTATCTAACGCCTCAACACATCATCCAACCACCTTCCTAAATACTTCTTTGACCATATAGACACCTTCATCTTCAGCCCTCAGACAATACCAAGGCTACACCCTCTAGTGCTCTTCAATGTCGACATGAAAGTTATAGTCCAAGATACTGACACAAGTAGGGATACCATTTTATGATTGTGCAACACTATAGTGTCTCCATATCCAAAAACACTATGACCTCACACATGGTTATCATCCAATATCCAAGGGATAAACCCTAACCCTAGAACTCCAAGATTCTCCAAGAAGACCAAGAAACCCTAGCGCCGAGAGAGAGAGAGAGAGAGAGAGAGAGAGAGAGAGGGAGAAGAAGTGCACAATCTCTTCTCTCAGTCACGTCTCATCACAAGTGTGAATACAAGTGAGTGAATAAATATGTTATGGAAATACTCTCTCCTCCCTCCATTTATATGAGAGGTAAGGGAGGCCAGCAATAGTATGTGGGCCTAATCCCTTAAAAGAAACCTACATGAGTCCTTGTAGGGCACACAAGTGAGATTCCCACTCTAGAGTACAAGTTTCATTCTCCAATGGTGTTGTCGTGCACAATAATAAACCTAAGGTGATGCAAAAAAACAAGGCAAGTCCACACCACTCTATCATGAGCCTTCGTGGACTCCATCTATCCTCCAAATAAATGTACTCCACTCGGTCCACTACATTCTACAAGAACATTGTTGAAGCACCAAGTGTCCTCAAGCCATATTGAATCCTCTAAATGGGAAAGTAAGCTGCCACATGTAAACTAGGGCGTGAATCCCTCCTCCATGCCCTCCTCCATGGTGCACAATGCACCACGTCTCTTGTAGGGTGCTCTCTAAAAAAGTGACTCCTCCTTGAGGCATCAATGAAGGGCACCCACAAAAATTCCAAAGAGATCTCTAATTCCCAAAGGAAGAGCATCGAACTTGCAATCAACTAAGGTCAAGCATCAACTAAGCAAGCTATCTCAACTACGCATACCCATCACAAATCATCTCTCATGATATAATCCATATTGAACCATCCATGGGATTAACATACACCATGTACCACAAACATCATGAAGCATCTGCAAACATGGTGTAAATATTTCCGAAGTAACCCGAAAATATAATAGTTAAGGTGAAAACCCCCCCTCTTTATCAATGTTGCCTTGCTAGTCTTGTTCTCTAAATATTGTAACAACACTCTTCTTAGCATAGTGTATCTTTCTTTGTTACTTTGTGTCTTCCTTCCTAGCTCAAGCTATTCTAGATTTTAACCTTGTACAGTTAATTATTGCAAACAGATTCTTAATAAACAAATGAAAAGATACAATGGCACACACACGCACATTACACAAAGATTTTTACCCTGGAAACCCAAATCGGGAAAGCTAGAAACATGTTTAGAGTCACACCTCAAATCTTTTATTCATTATATTCTTCAGTGTTTACAATACAATATACATATAGGATCCTGCGGAATCCAAACCCCTAATCCATTGACCTGGATTAGTCAACAACCTTAATTCCTTAACTAGAATTAGAAAACCATTGGCAAAAAACCATGTGTTGAAAAACTGTGAAAAAACAGACGCAAAAAACCGTCGAAAACGAACCAAAAAAAAATTCTTGGGGGCTCCCACCCATAAACCCCTTTTTCTCCCATATTAGTGTATTACATGGGATCAATTTTGCAAAGAATATAACACATACCCAACATTCTCCCACTTGTTATTTTCTTTGCATACATGAGGTTACAAGATTACATAGTCAGCAATCTAGGGTAACAATGCCCATAGATCCTCTACACCAAGAGAACTTCTTAGTGCTCACATGTTTTGTTAATGAATCTACAACATTCTCCAAAGTGTCCACCTTCATCAGCAACACCTTATTGTCTTCAACCATGTCTCTCACAAAGTGATATTGAACATCAATATGCTTTGTCTTTGAATGATAAGTTGGGTTTTTCATCGGGAAGATTGCACTCTGATTGCCACAATTTATACTTACAACTTGCTTTACCAACCCAATACCTAAACACAATATTTGTAACCATATTGCTTCCTTGCTTGCATGAGTGGTTGTCATGCATTCATCTTCTATAGTTGAGAGTGTCACTACAAACTATCTTTTTCTCATCCAACTAATTTCTCCTCCAAATAGGTTAAACAAATACCCACTTGTAGACTTTTTGTGATCCATATCTCCATCCCAGTCTGCATCAAAAAATACATGTATGTCCAACACTCTATCCAATCCTGGTCTTCCTTGGTAGCACAATCCATAACTAGTAGTGCCATGCAAATACCTGAAAAACCCTCTTTATTGTTGTCCAATGCTCCTTTCCTGGTTTTGATATACACTTGCTCAAAACTCCCATTGCATGTGCAATGTTTTCTCTAGTGAATAGGTTTAATATATAGGAATGTAAACCGGTCAAGGTTCATATTCTTGTAGGTGTAAAGTTATTTGTGGATCAGTGTC
Organism: Picea mariana; assembly: GCA_032191745.1. Taxonomy (NCBI): domain Eukaryota; kingdom Viridiplantae; phylum Streptophyta; class Pinopsida; order Pinales; family Pinaceae; genus Picea; species Picea mariana. Next base: position 42,163 of record JASDQU010374881.1, on the reverse strand, counting down.
CCAAGACATGGGAAGAGAAAGACAACATGTCTTGTGTTATGTATGTGAGTGTGGTTGGTAGTTTGATGTATGCAATGGTCTGAGTACATCAAACTGCCAACCACGCTCGCATATGGAACATGATACATGTCCTCTTCCTCTTCTCGTGTCTTGGGACACTAATCCGCAGATAACTTTACACCTACAGGAATAGGAACCTTGACCGGTTTACATTCCTACATATTAAACCTATGCAATATTGTCTCGACATATTTCCTCTTAGTTAACCAGAGTTTCCTATTTTCCTAATCTCTTTTAATTTCCATGCCCAAAATGAAATTTGCAGCACTAAGATCTTTCATGTCAAATTTAGAGGAGAGGTGTTAACATATATTTACAAATCGATGCATTTTTATGAGGTACAAACACCGGTGCGTACATACGCGTACCACACCGGTGTTTTACACTTAACATCAAGCACTGGGGAAGTAAAATATTTTGATGATTATAGTTGTGTGAGACGTCCTCCAGGACATAGACCGAGTAAGTCGACCTGAGAGAGATCCATGAGTTGGGTGTCCCCATGAAATGGGTGTGTAGTTCCTCTCTGAGACAGAGATGGAACGTTGTGTGCCCCTGTGTAGGGAAGATTCCCATGAGTTGGGTGTGTCGTTCTCTCTGAGACGGAGATGAAACGTTATGTGCCCCTGAGAAGGGAAGATGCCCATGAGATGGGTGTGTCGTTTGAGATGAAACGATGTGTACCCATGTGAGGGGTGAAGGAGCCCATGTGATGGGTTTATTGTTCTCCTCTGTGCAGAGAGTTGAGATGATGTGATACTCCAGATGATTCTCCTGCGAGACTCGGTGAGATAGATATATGTTGAGACTCAGTGAGATAGAGTCAGACTTACCTGTAACCCTAATTATGATGTAAAGGGTACAGGTTGGCCCCACCATAAAGTGAAAGATAATTAATGTAAAATATAATTAATATGGTAATTATCAATTATATTTTGAGTTATTGAGGTCACACATGTTGTTCCAATAGACACCACTTTTTATGTGTCCATTCTAATATAAATAAAGGTGATTTCCCCATTGAGGAAACACAAAAAAACACATGTGATTTTGGAAATTTCAGCAAGTACAAGTTCTAGGGCTAAAGTGCGCACCTCTTTTGGGCGTTATCTTTCTTGGTTTTGTGAGAATCCTTTTGTGTGATAGGTTTATGGTGTGGGAGGTCTTTCTCTTGAATAATATAGCAAAGGATTGGTTGGGTTTTCTTCCCTTGTTGAGAAGGGTTTCCTAGGAAACTTCTGGTGTACTTGTGCATGGTATTTCTTCTTGTGATCTTGGTTACTTCAGCAAATTGTTTATGGTGTAACTGCAATTGTCTATGGTTCAAGTAAAATGAAAAAATTGGAATAAACTCCATGCTTGATCCTAGACTAGTGAAAAATCAACATGGTATCAGAGCATAGGTCTTGAAGAACCCATTGCACAATCAGTCAAAGCTAGTCGTCCTTTTCTTCTGCAGTTTCGTATGGCCCTTTAAGGTTTGCTGCAATTTTGTATGACCCTCCTTTTCTGAGGTGTTTCAACACCTTAAACTTGGTCACTAGGGATAAAAGTTATACAAGAGTGTACGGCCTACTTCATCACACCTTCAGCGAGATTCAAATTGCATTTTCGAGCATTTTGTATTTTTGACCCTAGGGTTTCGCAATTTTCTGCAGAAATTTCAGAATTAGGGTTTTTACACCTCATTGAAGGAGCTCTTCAGTTCCCCGGTGTTCTTATAATTTTCAAGGCTTATTGTTTGCAGTCATAAGCCCAACAAAATCTAATCTTTCTATCCTATCCTAGCCGTTAGGTTTTCTATCCCAGTTGACAAGGGTTTGTGAAGCATCTAAAAAATATGATGAACAGAACTATGATGGAAGACAAGCTTGATGAATCAAGAAAATACAATTCCTGGAAGCTAAGACTTCAGAGAGATGAAGACATCAACATTTCATCACTCCCAGGTATGGTTACTACTAATTATGATACTTGGTTAATTGACAGTGGTGCCTCCAGGCACATGACTAGTTTTAGAGATCACCTGACTAATCTTGTTGAGAAGGAGATCAATCTACATGGTGTCCTTGGAGATGATGTCAGATACAATTTGAAAGGGGTTGGAACTTCTACCTTCCAACTAGATTCTGACATGCAACTTTAGCTAAGTGAAGTACTATATTTACCTGGGATGAAGAGGAATATTGTCTCCATTTCTGCCTTAGAAGACAAAGGCTACAAGGTTACCTTTTCTGAAGGAAGAGTTCTTGCATGGCACAAGGACTCACATATAAATTTTTCCAAAGTAATTGGTGTTAGAGAAAGCATCTTATACAGATTGACCATCATACCAATCAAGGCCATGTTACATGATACTATCAACTTGAGTGAGCTATGGCATATGAGACTTGCTCACATTAATTATAGAGCTCTCCCAGCTCTAGGGAAAATGGTAACAAGCCTTCCAAAGATACAAATTTAGCATAAAGGTGTTTGCAAAGGTTGTGCTCCTGGAAAGAAGGTTAAAGGGTCCTTATTGAGCAGTGAAAATAAATCCAAGGAAATCTTGGACTTGATACATTCAGATGTGTGTGGACCAATGATTGTTGCCTCCCTGAATGGATATTTGTACTATGTACTCTTCATAGGTGATCACTCTTGAAAAACTTGGATTTACTTCTTGAAGAATAAGGATGGAGTCCTTGCAAAATTTCAAGAATTCAAAGCTCGGGATGAGAACCTGACCCGAAGAAAGATCAAGGCACTAAGATCAGATAATGGAGGAGAATACACTTCCAATGATTTCAACAATTTCTGTATTGAAGCAAGGATCAAGAAGGAGTACACAGTTCCTTACAACCCTGAGAAAAATGGGGTTGCAGAGAGAAATAACAGAACTATCATCGAGGCAACTAATTCAATGATACATGATCAAAGTCTACCTATGACTATGTGGGCAGAAGCATGTATGACAATAGTATATGTTTAGAACAGGAGTCCTCACCAGATCTTGTAGAAGATAACTCCAAAAGAAGTCTTCACTGGAGTGAAGCCTGAGATTGGACACTTCAGGATATTTGGGTGCCCAGTAAATTTTCATATACCCAAAGATAAGAGATCCAAGCTAGACCCTTCAGGGAGAAAGGGTACATTTGTGGAATACAGTGAATATTCGAAGGCATATCGGATCTACATCCCTGGTCAGAGACAGATTGAGATAAGCAGATATGTTACCTTTGAAGAAGAGATAGCCTTTCAAAGATCCATAGAATCTCATATGGAGATTGACAGTGAGACAATACCTTCTCCCCCTTCAGCAGTTCCGAGGGAGACAGACATTATTCCAGTTGATCCGGTTTTTCCAGCTGATCTAGTTGCTCCAGTTGATATGCCCATAGATATTGCAGTAGGGCATAAAAGGCATGTCTGGGCTCGACAAACTCTACAGGAGGTAGAGGGACATACGTCCCCTCAAGGCACATCCCAAGAGAGCAAGAGACCAAAGAGACTTTTTAGCTACCTTTCAGCCATGAGCCACATCATTTGTTTTGAGCCTTCTTTTCATGGAGAAGCGATAGGTGAATAGGTATGGAAAGATGCCATGACAGAAGAATATCAATCTATTTTGAAGAATGATGTATGGGATATCGTTTCGAGACCAGAAGGGAAGTCTATAGTGACTTCCAAGTGGATCTATAAGATCAAACATGCAGCTGATGGAAGTATCAAGAAATACAAAGTGATATTTGTAGCCAAAGGATTCTCACAAGTAGAGGGAGTTGACTATGATGAGACATTTTCTCCAGTAGCCCGATACACTTCCATCCGTACTATCATTGCACTAGCTACATCCATGGGCTGGAAACTACATCAAATGGATGTAAAGACAGCCTTTCTCAATGGTGATATTGAGGAAGAAGTTTATATCGAGTATCTAGAAGGATTCATGCTACACAATGAGAAATCACATGTATGCAGGTTGAAGAAATCCTTTTATTGACTAAAGCAAACACCTCGTGCTTGGTATGAGAAAATGGATGGATTATTGATGAGTTTGGCTTCGGAAAGAGTGTTGATGATCCAAACCTATACGATCACATTGTTGGAAACGAGTGCTTAATATTGGTCCTATATGTTGATGACCTACTCCTCACTAGTTCAGAGAAACTCATTGTTGAATGCAAGCAAGCATTGACTGCTAAATTCGATATGAAGGA
>JASDQU010374881.1:4792-28228 GCA_032191745.1 Picea mariana | reverse complement strand
TTGAGGAAACACAAAAAAACACATGTGATTTTGGAAATTTCAGCAAGTACAAGTTCTAGGGATGAAGTGCGCACCTCTTTTGGGCGCTATCCTTCTTGGTTTTGTGAGCACCATTTTTTGTGTTATGTTTATGGTGTGGGAGGTCTTTCTCTTGAAGAATATAGCAAAGGATTGGTTGGGTTTTCTTCCCTTGTTGAGAAGGGTTTCCTAGGATACTTCTTGTGTACTTGTGCATGGTATTTCTTCTTGTGATCTTGGTTACTTCAGCAAATTGTTTATGGTGTAACTGCAATTGTTTATGGTTCAAGTAAAATGCTAAAATTGGAATAAACTTCATGCTTGAGCCTCCCACTCCCTAACCATATTGTACTATTCAACTCTCTATTGTTTCTCCTCCATGCAATGATGTCTTTGCATAATTAAAATATAAATTACATCGGCATCATACATAAAAACATAACTTTTTTTTTCAATAAATGAGAAATTTATTTCAAAATATGCAAACATAAAAAATAAAAATAAAAATTTACCTTCGGTGCACCTTCAAAACAACAAAGCACAACCCATTGTGCACACACATATCTTACGCACCGCATGCACAATGTAATTTATTTTAGGGGGTGCGTAGTAATTATCAACGCATCAATGTGCCCCATTGTATACAACGCACCGCGAAAGCACGGTGCCTCTTTAAAGCGATGCATCTAGAATACTACGACGCCTTGGTGTGTTCCATTCATCACGACGCACCGCTTAAAATAGACACTCATTTCAAACAGTGCATTGTATCCAGGTTTTTGCACCAGTCTGTTCCGTATAATCCATGCATCGATTGAAAAACACAAAAAAAATTCCACGATGTGTAGTTTATTGTGTAGGCATCGGTGCTTTCACTATAAAGAACGCACCGATTGAACAGCTATATATTTTCAATGGTGTGTATATTATTATGAACTCATCATTGTGTTCACTATAAACAATGCATTGTTTAATGGAAACTATATATTTTCGACGATGCGTCGTTTATTATCAACGCATCGGTGTGTCGTTTATAAGTATGCACCGGTGTGTTATGTATTACGACGCACCAACGAAAACGAACTATACATTTTTGGTGCACCATGTAAAATTTATAGGGTGCACTGCACGCGGTGCAAGCTAAACAGCTCAAACGCAATGCGTAGATAAAAAAAAATTGAAAAACAATGAAAATTTTACTCAATTTCACAATTTAATATGGTAAAAATTCAATGTACAAAGATATAAAGAATTTACCCGGACATTTACTTGTCGAGGAGGCATGGTTGGGATGTAGTGAAAAACACCAAATTTTCCCACCATATGGAAAAATTGGAATCCCACGAACCGAGCACCGAACAAAAACAAGGCAAGCAACGAAACCACTAACACTGGTGCTTGAGAGCCTCTCTGCACTAGAAATGGTAAAAATGTTTTTTTACCGCTGGTTTTTATTTTATTTACCCATGTTCTGGTGCACTCGCGTTAAGTGCACCGCTGCAAACAAGACGTTGTTACTTTAAAAAAAAACATGTGACGATGCACTAGTTTGGAACGCACCGGGGCGCCCAAGGGACAATGGCACACCGTTATGCATTTTTAAAAGGAAAAACACAATACAATGCACCCATTTGTTTTGCATCAGTGCGCTCATTTAGTGCGCACCGGTGCACCGTTGTTTTCTATTTTTTTTAAATAACTCTGCAATGGTGAACCGTTGTCTATCAGCACCGGTACGTTGAGTTCTAGTGGTGCATTGGTGCGGTATATACTTATAAACGCATTGTTAAAAAAACTTATGCTAAAACATCCGCCCGTGCACCTCCGCTACAAATAGATTTTTAGGCTATTTTTATATTGGCTTCCGCAAAAACCTTTGCTATAGGGTCTTTTCCTTGTTGTGAAATTTTTGATACCACATCCTTGGTGATTGTTTTAATCCATACATGGACTTTTTCATCTTGCACACCACCTTCTTCTTTCCCTTCACAACAAATCCTTTTGGCTTCTTCATGTAGATTTCTTCTTCGAGATCGCCATGTAGGATTGTTGTCTTTACATCCATCTGTTTTACTTCAAAATCAAATGCAGTAGGAACATATAAAAGAAATCTAATAGAAGTTAACTTGCAACAAGAGAAAAAATATCACCAAATTCAATTCCCTCAACATGGGAATAACCTTTTTCTACTTGTATTTCTCCACTTTTCCTTCTACATTCAACTTATTTTAAACACCCATTTGTTGCCAATGGGATTTCTTCTAGTCGAAAACTCCACTAGATCCCAAGCCTCATTCTTGTCCAAGGTTGTCATTTCTTCAACCATGGCCTTCTTCCAAAGTTTTCCATCCTCTAAATCCATTGCCTTCCTAACAACTCTAGGATCATCATCAATAACAGACAAAGCAAAATTTGAACGAAAATGAAGTGGAGTATACCTTTTTGGTTGCCTTCTTTCCCAACTGATCTCCTCAATACTAGAGTATGAGGATCTTCTTCTTCTTATTCAGGTTATTCTATAAAGTTTGATTCATCATCCTTTAACTCAAACTCTATTTTATCTAGTTCTTCCTTCCTTGGTAGGACTTCCTTCCTTTTTATGTATGATGTTGATATAATTTATATGTTAATTATGCAAAGACATCAGCGCATGGAGTAGAAACAACATAAAGTTGACAAGTACAATATGGTTCGGGAGTGGGAGGCCAGAGAGAGGGAGAAGTATTTGTAGCCTCAGCTTATTATTGTAGCTACAAAGCTCCTCTTGAGGAATGTAGGCCTCCTCGAGTACTACGAGGAGGCTACATCCCTGAAGGGGAATTTCACCTTTCTTACGCAGTTGATCCATCAATGGGATTCCCATCAATAGGCATTCAGAGTCAGTCCTCATCAGTGGTACCATTCCACTGAGGAGGCTATCTATTTTATCACTGGCCTCTCTAAGAGAGGGAAGGATTTTCCCCAGTTTCCTGATGTCCCAGTGGGTGTTGCAGTTGAGAGTCAGCTTGCCTACTTTTAGAGGTATATTGCACGTGATATACATGCTCAGCGTGATTTTCAAGTGGTTGGTGGACAGTTACGGATCGCCTCGCTCGGTGCAGAGGACGTTATGTGCCTCTCACTGTTACTGTCGACCATTGCACACTTTACTGGTGATCGTCAGGGCATTAGTTGCGCTCTTTTGTATCATGTTTATTATTTGATATAGAGGCCACGACTTATTAGGTAGTATGCTATTTTCTTGCGGCAGTTTTGTATAACATTGGATAGATGTTGTGCTATGATAGATGGGAGGGCGAACTTCCTATTTGCTTCAGAGTTGTTTTGTTTGTTTTTTGATAGGTTTCCAGAGACGAGACCTACTTTTGTCCATCGGCCTCCTAGGCCGATGAATAAGGTGCGTATGCACATGTGGGGTGAGATGATGCCCAAGATGGGAATTCCCAATTTTCCAACTAGGATTTCCAGGGAGGTACTTCAGTTATTAGTCAATGAGGCAGATCACGTGTTTGTGATGGTGTCGTTCCCTTACACGGGGATGGATTGGCAAGGATGTCCCATCGTCCTCTTCACACCGAATGAGCCACCCGATCATCGAGATAAGATTTAAATTATTCTTGTACTTTCATTTTATTGTCTTACTTAATTCTAATAAATTTAATTCTAGCATGTTCTTTAAGATTTTTTATTAAATTGTTTAATGAAATTGTCGACTAATTATTAACTTGTGTTATATTTTGCAGATGTTGGCACATTCGTTGGGGATATGCCTCCTCCCCTGCCACCTGATACAGATGAGGATATGGTTGAGGCTGCGACGGTTCAGGGTCCTCAGTCACATATACCACCCGACATGCGGTGTAGGCCTGATCTCATATATAGAATGGAGGTGTTTAACAGACTAACTGTAGTTTTGGTTGGTGCGGGAGTCCGCCTTGTCCAGACGTGAGACATCAAGGTTGAACCTGATCTCTTGCATCTCTAGATGGACTTGTCGTGCAATATGACGTCTCTTGTGCATCATGTCGTTGGAGTTTCTAGTTTTCTTGTAGGGATGAGGTATGGTGCGTCCTCCAGTATTGATGATGATGAGGGTGGTGATGACACTTTTGCTTCAGTACCTACTATGGGTGGTGATGTTGATCGGGGTGGTGATCATGGTGCTTCTGCTTCAGTACTTCCTCCTCCTCCTCTAGGTGGTGATGTTGATCAGGGTGGTGATGGCACTTCTGCTTCACTACCTCCTCCTTCGGGTGGTGATGTTGATTAGGGTGGTGATGGCGCTTCTGCTTCAGTATCTCCTCCTCCTCTTTCGGGTGGTGATGTTGATTAAGGTGGTGATCATGGCACTTTTGCTTCAGTACCTCCTCCTCCTCTGGGTGGCGATGTTGATCAAGGTGGTGATGGTGCTTCTACTTCAGTACCTCCTCCTCCTCCTCCGGGTGGTGATGTTGATCATGGTGGTGACATGAGTTGACCAGATATGTACATTATAGCAGTTATTTGTGTTGTTGACCAGATATGTACATTATGACACTTATTTGACTTGTTCACACACACACATATATAACATTTTTTTTGTTCATGTTGTGATGTTGATGTACTTAATTTATATGTTGATGTTGATGTTAGGTCATGTTACATAATTTTCTCCATAAAGTAAAGTACTCTTAACTAATTACTTTATTTTTTAATATATCTAAAATAAAGTACTCATGTGTAAAACAAGTGAAATTAGCAGCAAAGCTGCTTATACCTGCCTTTTAGAAATGTTTTCATGTATTAACCGCATATAGTACAAACGATAGATTTAAATAGGCTAGATTACAACAGTTCTTAAGTTATTATGTTGTCATTTTTATATTTGAACATGATGAAAATGAAAATACCAAGTTTATCATGTTTTGTAGTTAAGAGGTCTTGAAAAGTAAATAAGTTATAAAAATGGGTAAAGATGTGTTTTATGTTATTAATTAAAGTTTGACCAAATTAAAAGTAAATTGTATTAATCTTCAACCTTACTTTGTATCACAATTTTACAAACTGGTTTATTTGAAAGTACGATGTGAGAATTGGTCCTCATTTCGAGAATCTTGCTTTTGTTCATAAATTCATAATGAAGAATTAAAAATAGTTATGATAAAATCAATTAGCATTTATAAAATCGTTGTGATATTTTAACTTTCTCTTAATTGTAATTTGGTCATATTTTTTTATATTCCCATAATTAATACAACTCTCAAAATCTCTAATTCAACCTTTTTTTACTATACTATAAGGATGCATGAATGTCAAACTTAACCAAGAAACATGTACAAAAACATGAAAATATTTAGAATATTAAATATTTTAATTTGTATGAATTATTCTCTTTAAATAATTTTATTAAGTAGGTTAATTACACGTATTTAAGTTTTATGTCATTTTTTGATATCATATGTTACATGTTGTTAATTGTTGTTGTAATCAATATTAAGAATTGAATTAACTATTAGGAGCCRTAAAATTTATATCCAATTAGCTATTAGGAGCCATAAAATTTATATCCAATTAGCTATTAGGASCCGTAAAATTTCTTACCCACAAATAAAAAGATAAAGATAGGGGATAAGGGACAAAAAATTGTTATGATCTACATGTTTAATTCAATTTTGAATTATATATTTTTTATTATTATATATTATATGTAATATAAAATTAATATATAACTTAATATACTATATTTTATTATGTTATAATTGATATATATTATAATATAATATGTTTATTATTTCTTTCCCAAAGAAAAAAAAAACTTTTATATTCATGGGATAATAGACATGTTGGAGTCTTTCATGCCAAGCCTTGGTAGGCTTTCTTCACGAGCTATACAACCTATACAACTTTCTACTTCAAAACAGGCCTTTAAAGGCCTTTTTCAAAAAAACTTCTACAATTTTTTCCAGCTGTCCAAAAACATATACGACCTTACAAAAAAGAAAAAAAAGGACTTATTCAGAGGTGAAATTCCAATGCTTCCTTTGAGAGTTCATCTACGTTTGTATTCAGCTCCCTCAGAATGTGCTAGAAGGAAAGCCATTAAAATTTTATGAAGGTAAGCTCGATTTCCTTTAGCAGTGAGGCCAAGATAGGGTTTTTAATGTTATTGATACCCTTTTCCCAATCAATTACCAACTTCGAATCCCCGAAAACTTGTAGCTTTGACAGGTTTTTTTATTTTGCAGTTTTTAGGAGGGTCCATAGTGCTATAAGTTCTGCTCTGTTATTTTTTCTACCCCCTGGCGCATATCTAATGTGAATATAGTGGATGTGATTGATGAACAAAACCACCCCCAATCCGCAGGAAGGAGGGTGTCCTTGACTAGCCTCGTTAAAGAAACCCCAAGGGATGGTGTAATCAATGGGAGGGGGGATTACTATGCAAGATTTACTTTCCCTAAGCTCTGCCTTGAAATATTATGCCTGAATAAGCGAGATTTCCATAGATACCTTAGTAGGGACAAACTTATATTTTAAAACACCATTATTTTTGTCCCGCCATATGTTTGAGATCATGATACATGGGAGACCTGCATATAAGGATAATGATCTATCTTGGATCCAAGATCTGAAGCAATCTTCTATGGAGCCCTCGTCCCAATTGCCCTTGGATTTTAGCTGAAGTTTTATTAATTGTGCAAACTTCCCTGCACAAGGACATGAGATAAATAGATGAGTAATGGTTTCTTGATTTTATTTGCAAAGAGGACATATGTTGGGTCTGCACCATCCTCTCCTAAGGAAGTTATCCCATGTCAACAATTTATTGTTCAGTGCTAGCCATAATGTCAATTTACATCTAGGAGGATCTTTAATTTTCCACAGGGGCTTCCACCACCATTTCCGGTGTATCACAGAGTTATCTTCTAGCCAGGCTTTGTAGCCCAATTTGATCGAGTATGAGTCGTTCTATGGGTTTTTTTACCAGCATAGAGAGTCCTCGGAGTCTCTATCCAGGGAGATGAAATTTTCGCATAAAAGGGAGATAAACGAGTCCCATTCATCTTGCAATTCTATAGGGAGATCAAAGGAGTATGTGTTCTTCCAACCCGATCTCCCACGAATATGGGGATAACCAGTGTTTATGTTGCTCATGAACCAAAGGTTTTTATCCTTGATAAATTCAAGTAAGGAAGGGGAGAGTTTGTAGTTGTTTCCTGCTCCCAACAACAGATATTCTCCGAGTATCACATTTTCCCCATTTCCAATGCGCATACTGTCCAATTACCAACTAGGGGGGAGGCTTCCACAAGAGCATTCCATACAATTGAGCCTTTGGAAGATTGCATAGGCTCTCGAAACCATTCAGAGATAGATAAGTTGGGAAAATACTTGGACTTCATAACTCTTACCCATAGGGTGTTGCCCAAGGTTATACTCTAGAGATTCCTTCCCGCTAGGGCTTGAGAAAAAAGTCTAATGTTCTTTAAATCCCAACCACCCATTTCTTTAGGTGCGGCGATTGATTCCAATTGGTTAGATGAGAGCCTCCAGGAGAGTTTTGTCTCTCCCATAAAAAACAAAAGCTTATATGGCGAATATGATCAAAAACTCCCTTAGGAATTGTCGCTATTGATTTCTAATATACGGGAATTCCTTCTAGGACTACTTTGGTTAACACTGGTCTTCCTCTAGAAAGGATTATAATGAGCCAGATGGATATTCAAGCCTCAAATTTTCGGATCAACCAACTCCAGTATTCTTCCCTATAATTGTATGGTTTTAAGTTGAAGCTCAGATACTTAATTCCTTCAGTGAAATGTTTCCTTTGGGAGGGAAAGGTGTTGGCAATGGAGGACTCTTATGCTTATGTGCAGTGATTAAGAAATAGACAAGATTTTTCCATATTTACTTTCATTCCCATAGCACTACAAAAGAGGTTTAAAATATTTTTAAAGACATTCAAATTCCTTTGAGAACCAAAAAAGATGCAAAAGATGTCATCAATGAATAGCAAGTGTGTTACTAATTTAGATTCAGAGACTGAAAATCCTCTTAGGAGGCCATTAGAACTATCCTCCTTTATCAGTTTGCTTAGTGCTTTTGCAACAATCAATAAAAGAAAGGGAGAAACAGGGCATCCCTGATGGAGTCCTCTGGAAGCTTTGAAGAAGCGAGACAGAGCTTTGTTGATAAGGATGACAAAGGAAGTGCTTTGAATGCACCCCATTATCCAATTGACAACTTTTAAGCTCATGCCCATTTGGATAAGGACCAGAAGCAGGAAATTCAAATTTACTCAATCATATGCTTTGGAAAGGTCCAATTTCAAGATGGCTTCCTTAAGGTTTCTTTTCTTGACGGGGTGGAGCACTTATTGAGCGATGGAAACCACGTCATTTATCTGTCTGTTGTGAAGGAAGCCAAATCTTTCTTCCCCAATGAAACCACTTAGCATTGGTCTCATTCTCCTAGAGATGATCTTAGAGATTAATTTGTATATAATGTTGCAACAAGAAATATGTCTATAATCCTCAAAGGAAGAAGGGAATTGTTTTTTCGGGATAAGGTAGAGGAAGGTGGGGTTGAGAGGTCCATGAATTCTTCCTTCCTTTTGTGATTATCTTGCCACCAGTAGAAAAAAAAAAATCAAATGGTAATAGAAAGCCTTAAATAATTCCATCATAACACCGTATGGGCCTGGGATTTTTTCCATTCTTCATTGAGAACAATGTCGCCCTCAGTTTTGGTTCTATAACTTCTTCCTCCAAGGATAAATTCATTTCTTCGGAGAAAACAATAGGAAATTTTCCCACTACCTCCAATATTTCTTGAATGGGATATCTAGGAGGGGCTGAGAAAAGATTGGTAAAGAAATTTACTCCTAGCTTTGACTTGTCCTCAAAGGATACTGCCAAATTTCCTTTTTCATCCTTGATTTCCTAGATTGTGTTGAGGTTTCTTCGATAGTTCGAAAACTGATGAAAAAACTTGGTGTTATTATCTCCTTCTTTTATCCAAAGAGCCTTTCTCTTAATACACCATTATTGTTCTTCTATTTTGAGTCAATTGGCTCGTTTTTCCTCCAATTCTCTTAATTATGTTAACTTTGCATTGGAAATGGGGCTCTCCTCCAGTTTTCTAAGGACCTTGACAAGTCTATCTTCGGTGTCCCGAATGAAATGAAACCTCTTGGACTTCCATAGAGGGGGGGAATTTTTTATGGTGGTCTTCAAAGTCTTAAGATTTGCTACAAATTATACCATGAGAGGGGAAATATTTAGAGGGAAACCTTGACCCAAGAGGAGAGAACTAGATTGTTGAAATCTTCCTCTACCAGCCAAGACTGGGAGAATTTAAGGGGGGAAGGAGGTGACTCAAAGCCCAAAGACCAATATAATGGTGATGGTCTGAAATACCTCCCACCTCTACCCCTGATCTAAATTTTGAGCCTAGATTCAAGAGAGCTTAGAAAACTAAGAACAGGTCCAATATTTTGCAACCTCCTCGTCACCAATTCTGAAATTTCTCCAAGTGGGAGAGAGCTTCACAGGTTCAACATCCACGAATCTGGGCTTCTCTAATAAGGATAGGAAAAAATCACTTTTTTTGTCTGCCCTGGGGTGTGCTCCCCAAACCTCCCATAGGGAAAGGGTAAGATTCAGATCCCCCCTGCCACAAGAAGAGGGTCACAAAAAACACCTGCAGAAACCAAGTCCTCCCAAAAGGAGGTCCTATCATAGTAGGGATCCTAAATATTAACCACCGATAAGGTTAAATTGTTATTCTTATGTTGTAAATTGATTGAAATTGTAGAGTGGATGACAGAGGAGGACAAAGCTTGAAAATTTGGGCTCCATCCAGTGATAAGACCTCTCGAAAGACCTGAAGCGTAATTTGTTCCTACATACCAATTCCTAAACCAAGGGCTGAAAATTTCTCTGGCTTTATCGCCAAAACACATTGTCTCTTAGATCAAGATTATGTTCGGCTTTAGGCTTAGGAGCAATATTTTTAGGGATAGCTTCTTTGGGGCACCGCTAACCCCTCATGCATTGAAGGAAAGGAAGATCGTTTTTCCCTTGAAGAAGGGATTTCCTTGCTTTAAGGGCCCTTGTGATTGTGTCTTGGGTGCCTTTTCGTATTTCCACAACGACTCTTTATTTTTCTTTCAAGAGGAGGGATTTTCTACCATCCTGAGAGAGAGGGGGAAGGTCAAGGGACAAACCTCCATAGGAAGGGGCATTCTCTCGATATTTTGATCTCATGGCATATATATTGACCCGAGGAGAAAGGGAAACTTCAGGGGAGGGGAGAAGGGGTAAAACAAGGACGGAGGTTTCAGGAGTGGGTGAAGAGGGAACCCAAGGAGGGGAGGTTGGGGAAGGAACCAGCAAGGGGACCTCCTTGATTTGGGGAGAGGGGGGAGGATCTCTCAAGGAATCAAATTCCAGGACTGACAATGCGCCTAGTAGAACCGAGGGAGGGGAAAAAGAAGGGGGGGCTTCAGGAGAAGAGGAGGATCTGGGAGAAGGGAGGGCGTCAGAGGGAGAGGGGATTGTGGAAATCATCCCCAAAACAAAAGGAAAATACGGATAAGGGGGCATAAGATTCATACCTGAAACATAAGCTTTTTTAAGAAAGTCGCCCAGAGTTGATTGGAGAGGACCCCTTTGTCATTATCCACCGAGATGACCTCCACATAGTCCTTCTTTTTAATTGTAGACTTGGTTTTCCAAAGTTTGGTGGGGGGTTTTTGTAATGACATAAATCTAGTGCACAGGGAACAAATCTGATCGATTTAATGGCATCCATGGCACCTAAAAGGTAGTCTCCAGTAGTTTACTTTCTAGTGCCAAGTCATTCCTGCATAAACCAGATCGATGTTGCTCACTAGACCTTCTCTGACATCAACTTCTATCATGAGCCAGGCCCAGCTTTGGTCTTTTTTTGAATCCCATTTAGGTTCGAGCTTTACAAAAGATCCTGGTTTGTTACCAATAGCTTCCAACGCTTCCCGTGACCAAAAATCCAAAGGCAAGCCGGGTAAGATTTCCCACACTTTCATTACTATCGTGGATTCCTTAAGGGAGTTGAAGTCCATGGTCCAAGGTTCCAGGGAGAGACCGGATGGGCCCCAAGACCAGTTCTGTCTTCGAATTTCTTCGCAGTCTTCAGGTGAAAGAAAAATGAAGGAAATATTGTTTCTGGAAAAATTGTGAACCTTCGAGGCATAGCCAATTAAGGGTTTCCACTGGTTATTCATCCACCCTGTAAGGGCCTTTTCTCCCAGAGATTTACCGTTAAATATTCCAGCCACAGTCTTCCCCATTATCTGAGGGATGTCATTGAGGTGAATGTCATCTCTGATGACCATTTTCACAAAACCCCTTCTTTCTGGGTGCACCGAGCTAAATTATTTTGGGACGAACCAGGCTAGAGACGAAGCCCAGACTGGACTCCCTTGCTAGATAAACCCTTCTCTTCTTCCTTCTATGGTGCAATAGGACTAGAAGCCTTTTCTTTGGGAGAAGAAGATGGAGGTTCGAGAGGGGGCTTTGGCTTCTTGTTGGGGGAGGGAGGATGATATCTCGAAGGGACGTCATGAGAAAGGAGAGGGATGGCATGCTCAAGACAGGTGGAGCCATTCACTTATAGTAATTGCGAAAGCGTGCTTGAGGCCAAATGAGATTTCTGGAGGAGATCCAAATATTTTTCGTGGGACACGAAGGCAAAAAGACCTAGGGTATTTACCTCGTAGTCCACATCCTCGATTTTGGAGTCCTCCATGTGTCCCGACACACGTTGTAGGCATGCAGGCACTGCCTAGGAGATGTCAGTGTATGTCGCCACAGAGGAAACAAAATTGGGTAAGTGGGATCGGTCAAAGGAAATCGAGAGCAGAAAAAAGGGAATCCTGAGAATGGGTATGGGAGAGGGTAAGAGAGCAGGAAGGGGAAGGCCTGCGGCCCCCACCCAGGTTCCTATGCCGCAGGGAGCATAGAGCGGAGGGATAAACTGCAGAGCCCATCACTTATTATTCCTAAAAGGATGCCAATATTATATTTCATAGTTATATATTATATTATTATATTTATAATATAACATAATATATTATATTATAATTAATACATAACATAATATATTTATTATATTACGTAATATATTATGTATTTGATTTTTATGTATAGTATATATTATTATATGGGCTTAGAGAGGGACGCATGCATTAGTTATTTAAGGACAATGATTTTTATGTAAAGGACACATGCATTAGTTATTTAAGGACAATGATGTTTTTTTGAAAAACTCACTTAGGAGGCTTATTTTAGATCTGAATATTCCCCTAATTAGTACGTATGAACTCAAAATTAAAAACTAATACAATATAAAACAATGTGGTAATGATATGAAATGGTGGATAACAAAAATACATTTTAAAATTATGATACAAAATATTCGATATTTACAATACAGTAATATATTTTTTAAAGTAAAAGTTCAAATTAAAATACTAAAAGTTCAAATATCATCTAGATTTACAATGGAAAATTATTTATATCATTTACACATAACATTTAATTATATCATCCAATCAAAAAATTAATAATATTTCGTATGAAATATTAAATACCAAATACTAAAAACACTATAAATTTAATAATCAAATTATTAAATCCACTATACATTTGAAAACATAAAAGTAAGTAATTAAAGAATAAAACATGTATAATATATCACTCTTTGTTGTCATTGCCCTTGTTATATTCCTCGCTTGGCATGATAACACTGTTTTTCTCAAAAATATGTTTTGATCTAGGGTCGTGTCTTAATACAAACCACCAATCCCTATCCAACACATATGGGTAAAAAAACACTTGGTTGCAGTGTTTTGGGAAAACATAAGGCTCCTTAGCTTCATCCCACATATTTTTAGAGTTGATACATATCATCCCACTATCACAATCTTCCTTTACATTATTCCAATCAAAGGTGTCCCACCACTTGCACCTAAAAATAACACATTGGAAAGAAGTGAAGTCCACTCGAATGATCTCTTGTATCTTTCTGACGTAACCTAACTTCCCATGTGTTATGTTTTGATTGTGGTGGCTAGCATGACTAGATTGGTCGAACTCAACTTCCACTCCACAGTCTCGTGTCATGTGTCCATCATCAACATCCTCTGTGCGAAAATGATGTCCATATGCCCACATAGATGGGAACAAATGCACCTATAAAAAAGTGAACAAATCACAGTGTCAATATCTTTCTAATAACCCGGCCATTAAAATTTAAATTATATAGATGTACTTACAATTCAAATGTGCATTACAAAGTTAAAAATGTACACAAAGAGGTTATTACCAAGTTGTTGCAACCAATCCCTATGTTTAGTGCATCTTCTTCTTCACGCAGGTAACGACCGAATGCACCATATTTCTCTCTGACTTGGTCAGCAACCCAACTGTTGGGGCATATCATTCGAATATTTTCTTTTAAATGACCAAGATAAGGCATGCTTCTACCATTCAATAGTCTGAATTCTTTCCTATTACTTTCCCATTTCCTCCTCTTATGTTCGTACAATGCGACCCACGACTGTGTTGCCTCTGAATTGTAAAGAATAAATTTATTGATGGCATCAATTTATGAATTCGCTGATGTATTCATGAAATCAAACCAACATATAGTACAAATGAGATCATGAAAATATACATTATGAAGTTCAGTGTGAATAGTTACTATGTAGAAATTTGACAAACGATAAGTCACTTACTCTTTATCAAGCGCCTTTTTTTACATTCGTTTGAAGAAGCTCCCCTTCTCTTTTGTCTTCATTCCTTTCGTCCCCAAATCACTACACTTGGTGTGTTGTCGATCTGCTTGATGTACTCACTGGCATAATAGAAAGACTTATATGATATGTACCCCTCTGCCATAGACCCCTCAGGTTTTTCCCTTTGACGAACAAATCCTTTCAATTTCTTCGTGTATCTCCCTAAGAAGAACATCCAACGATAAGAGACCACCCCGACTAATTCAACCTCTTCTACTAGGTTAATTAGAATATGAACCTACAAGTCCATGAAACTCAACAGTAGTTCCTTCTGAAACATACAAACAATTTCAACTATCTCTTGACGCCACCGTGGAATTCTAGTTATATGAATCTCCTTTGATGTGATCCAACGTGCAAATGCAGATAATTTAGATATGGGGTGTCTTAGGTATTGGGGGAAGTCATGGTTCACACACCCATGCACAAGCAGAGGATAATGACACTACAAAGTAAACACATACAAAAGTAATTATGTTTTATCCCATGGCATAAAAATAAAAATTACAAATAATAAAATCATATTTTTGACATACGTCGTACCTTTAGAAGGTTCAAATGGTCATGTGATTTCAACCCCGACAAATGGTCTTTACGCACACTGAAGCAACGTCGTAGGGAAGACCCATATAAAGAAGGCACCTTCACACCCAATATAACTTCCTTTGTAAAGAAAGATCTTATTTCTTCAAAATCTATGGGACATCACCTTCTTTGAAAGAACAAGAAGGACCAGACTCTCCTCTACTTTCTTGTCTTGGCCAATGTTTCTTTTTAGTTTTTGAATAAATAAGATCTATCCTCACAACCAATGAGTCACTTTCTTTTGATAATACGTTCCTCCATAAAGAAGATGAAACATTTTTAAATATATGCATGGGATCTAGTAAGTGGGCAATCTTAAGATGCTCCAAACATGGGAGCTCATAAAAGATAGATTTCATTTTCATCCCAATGAGAAATTTCTCAACATAGGTGTCGATGAATTCTGGATCATCGAGCATAGGCTCCCCATTTGAATCGAACATTTCTATAATCTCCTTCTCCTTCTCTCTCTCATATGCTCTAAGGCATTTTGTTGGTGTCATTATTGCAAGCCTTTGGGTTCTCTCTGGTTTACCATTGAAAGCAGATGTTTCTATTCTATAAGGGTGTTCTTATGGGAGGAATACCCTCGAGCAGTCGTACACTGGCTTTCGTAGGTGGTTGGACCACCTAGCCTTCAGAGAAGGTCCACAACATTTACATCCATGATAGTCTTTAGTTACAAGACTTGCAAAATTATTGTATACATAGCATGTTAGCGTTTAAGAATAGAACGTCAATCACAACGAATTAAACATGCAAATAAATATTGTTACATATATAAACAAATCAATAAACATGTTAATTACCAAAGAAAACTCCTAAACCTGCATAATCATGTGTGGTGTAAGCACATATGCCATACAACGTAAAACTCCTTGTTCCAATGGGTCTTGATACATCATCTACATGTATCCTTTCCCATAATTCCTTTAATTCATCTACTAATGGTTGTAGGCAAACATCCATATTCTTCGCTTGTCTTCTACCAAGGACTATAAAAGCCAACATAATATGCTCATTCTTCATGGACAACCATGGGGGGATATTGTTATTGATCACTACTACAAGCCAAACATAATAGTTGGTGTTTTGGAGGGAATATGGGTTCACTCCATCCATTGCTATGCTGAGTCGTAGAATTCCTACTTCATCCTTGAATTTTTCAGGCCATGTATCCTCTATATGCTTCATGGCTATTGAATCTGTTGGGATTCACATAACTCCTGACTCACTTTTGTGTGAGGCATGCCACCTTGTAACATAGCTAATTATTTATAACGAAAGAGCTTTTGAAACCTTGGGATTATAGGAATCTACCTCAATATCTTATGAGGAGGACCATGCGATTTACCATTTTTATTTGATTCATGGTACCTATCATGCCCACATTTCAGACATATCTCTTTTTCTGCATATATGATAAAATCATTCAGACATGCATGATATGACATATACTCAACACCCAATATTTTCAACAACTGCTTTGGCTCTTCGTAGCTATCGGGAAAAACATTATCACTAGGAAGAACCTTATATTTCAATAACTTGTAGTTAGTGGGAAATATAAATGTACAAGGTCATTTAATGTTTATTAAAACAACCATTTCTAATGTTGATTGTGTGACAATATTTCTCAAAATTAATATAAGGCACTTGTTGGTCAATTACCTCAATATTGCCGAGAAACATGCATTTGACATGACAAACTTTGCTTTCAATTTGTACAGTAACATTGTTGTCCCAAGCTGGGTAGACTTTGATCGAGCACTAGGTCCAAAGAGAGGGGTGGTGGAAGCAAATTTCAAGCTTTCGAAAATGATATCACTGATATGAGCATCATCCCCTAGCTCATCATTCTGAAATGCATCTAACAACAGTGTCTCCATGGCGGTGGTATCCCGTAAGTAATCATCCATACCAACCTCTTTTTTATTGTCTTTGTTAGCACTAGAAGTTACCCTTAGACTTCTATAAGATTAAGCCCAATGCACATAAGAATTTGAATAATTAAATCAAATTTGGTAGGTGGATCAGGAAGACTCTACAAGAAAGGAGAGCGAAATAAATTAATTGCAGATCAATGATCTTTCACCATTGGGCATGGAGTCACAACCTCTATGCAGATTGAAGGCAATCAAGTTGCATATCAGGAGAAAGTTTTATATAATGATGGATAGAAGAGTGAAGAATATAACAAAAAGGATAACATCCATAAGGTAGGAATCCTCTCTACAAAACAAATGCAAAATACTTGAAATAAAACAATGATTAACAAGCATGATGCAACGAATCCTCTGTTGCTCGTGGATTTATTAATCACACGCAACCTTTGATCTTCAAAATCTGCACTATATTCAAGCAATATGAAAGATTAGAATGGAAAACAAAGAATACATCATATCATAAACAACTCTTATGAATCTTCCATGGGAGAAAAATTTACATCACATGCCCTAAAGCTTACAAATAATCATATACAGGAAAACTGCTCCTCAATATCTCTTGAGCCTCTCTTGGAGCATGGACTGAACCCATTTCTCTTGTTAGCATTACAAATATAGGATGTCAGTACAAATCCTGGATTTCTCCCCCAGGGTAGTTGAATCCTTCTATTTTACCAAAAATAACAAATATTACATAATTATAGGATCTCAACCAGAAAACATAATAATATTTAATTCTAGATCCTATTTTTTAGGATTCTATTTTTGACCAACTAAAAAGTGCTAACTGAAGAGAAAATCATGGAATTTTATAGAAAAATATTCAAACTTTACCATCTAACTCAATTTGGGGTCGTTCTTGCCATGTTGGAGCTCCACCAAGTCGAATTCTAGAAATTTGTCCAATTTCGTAGCGCACTTTCGCTGCAAAACTTATGTAGCTGATGTTTTTAAATTTTCTCTCAAATGGTAAATTGGGTCGGGCTGATTTTTGGTCAGCAAGTAAATGAAATTATAATGCTTCTCCACAAAAAAAATTGAGCAAAACTTATATTTTCATTTAGAATATATGTTGATAATACAATTTTGCAGCGTACCAGTTCACTGCAAAACTGTTGCTACAAGAAATTTCACAGCGTATTGTATTTCGTTGTGAAATCTCCATTCTTGATTGTCTTCCTTTCAAACCTAATTTTACTCATGTACAATCTTTATTATGGTGTCAACCTTTGCATTTGACGAAATTAGATCATGGCATACTTGCTCCATATCCAGAAAACCAAATTGAGTGGAGAATTTCAAAACTCTTTACTTGTCAGTTTCAAAATTTGAGCAAATAAAAAATAAGACCTCCCTTGACCATTTCTGAATCACTTAGTTGTTGTTTCTCAGATGACATGAATGCTGGTAAAAATCAGAAGAAAAAAAAATGGCAGGCTTCAGCAACAAATAGAGTTTTGGCAATGCAGTATTTTAGGGCCCAGAAATTTAGCAGTGAATGTGGTTTTACTGTTTGAAATATGCAAATCACATAAGACACGACCAAAAATCTACTCCTCATCATTATCTTGTGTAGGTTCCATGGCATTGAATCAACCAATAATTTTAAATCATGCACTTTTGCAACGTATTCATTGCAAAACCTTTGTTTCAACACTTTTGCAGCGATGTGATAGAAGTGATGTGATGCTACGAAATATTAGGAGTTTTTGCAGTGACCTTTGAAACTGATTGGATACAAGTCATAAAGGTACCAACTTGATTTAAAAGCTTAGGGAACCTTATATTTGTAACATAAAAAGACCCCTAGGCTTACTAAAACATGATATAATGACCTTAGAATTATCTTATTGAAGCGACTAAAAGACTTTATACATGAGACTAAATTAACCATGTGACTTCAATTAAACCCAAACAAAAGTAAAAAATGAGGTGGAATTGACCCCAGTGCATTTCATGTGCTAACAGTCCCCATTTCCAACTTATGAAGAACTACTATTGTTGTACTCACTCCTAATTGGTGAATCTGGACGTAGTGGGAGTTGAATAGGTGGTTGATTTAACCATTCTTGGTACGCTTCCTCTCCGAGTTGAGCTCTCATTGCAACCTTCTCTCGGGTTGACATTGTTGTGGGGTGGAATGGAAGATGGTAGGTAGGTCACTCATCATCAGAATCCTAATTTGAAAAAATATTGAACATTAGTACACCAATGATATTAGTAAGCATAATGCAACAATTTGTTTGTTAAAATTACATTATACCAAACAATTATTACCATCGTCAACCCATGATTGTGGCTGGAAGATGGAATGTCACAATTGGTAGGGCAAAGCAGTTGTCCATTTTCATCTACCAACTGCTTGTTGTATGTTGCTCCTGATAAGATCTTCGGACGTTTTTGAATCAGTACTAGAATATTTTTTGCATCTCAAATCGATTCTGAATCAGGATCCTGCAAATGTCTGAATAAACATGTATCCAAATTTGCAGTTTTGTTTCCTCTGTGGCGGCATACTCTGACAGCTCCCAGGCAGTGCCTGTATTCCTACCACGTGGGTCGGGACATATGGAGGACTCTGAAATGGAGGATGTGAACTATGAGGTAAGTCCCCCGGGTATTTCTACCTTTGTGTCCCATGACGAATATTTGGATCTCCTCCAGAAATATCGTTTGGCCCCTAGAAAGCTTTCGCAATTACTGCAAGTGAATGGCTTCACCTATCTTGAGCATGCCATCCCTCTCCTTTCTCATGACGTATCTTTGAGATATCATCCTCCCTCCCCCAACAAGAAGCCAAATCCCCCTCTTGAACCTCCATCTTCTTCTCCCAAAGAAAAGGTTTCTACTATTGTAGCTCCACAGAAGAAAGAAGAGAAGGGTTTATCTAGTAGAGGAGTCCAGTCATGGCTTCGTCTCTAGCCTGGTTCATCCCAAAATATTTTAGCTCAGTGCATCTGGAAAGAAGGAGTTCTGTAAAAATGGTCATCAGAGACGACATTCACCTCAGTGATGTCCCTCAGCTAATCGGGAAGACTCTGGTTGGAATATTTAACGGTAAATCTTCGGGAGAAAAGGGCCTTATAGGTTGGATGAATAACAGTGGAAACCCTTAATTGGTTATGCCCCAAAGGTTCACAATCTTTCCAGAAACTAGATTACCTTCATTTTTCTCTCGCCTGAACACTGCGAAGAAATTCGAAGACAGAACTGGTCTTGGGGCCCATCCGGTCTGTCCCTGGAACCTTGGATCGTGGACTTCGACCCCCTTAAGGAATCCACGATGATAATGAAAGTCTGGGAAATATTACCCAGCTTGCCTTTGGATTCTTGGTCAAGGGAAGCATTGGAAGCTATTGGTAACAAACTGGGGTCTTTCGTAAAGCTTGAACCTAAATGGGATTCAAAAAAAGACCATAGTTGGGCCTGGCTCATGATCGAAGTTGATGTCAAATAAGGTCTAGTGAGTAGAATCAATCTGGTTTATGGAAGAATTACTTGGCACTAGAAAGTAGACTACTAGAGACTACCTTTTAGGTGATATGGATGCCATTAAACCGGTCACATTCATTCCCAGTGCACTAGATTCGCTTTGTTGCAACAACCCCCCCCCCACCCCAGACTTTGGAAAACCAAGTCTACAATTAAAAAGCAGGACTCTATGGATGTCATCTCGATGGATGGAAAAAATGAAGAATGTCCTCTGGATAATGATAAAGGGGTCCTCTCTAGTCAAGATCTGGCTGACTTGGTTAAAAAATCTTATGTTTCAGGTTTGACTCCTATGCCCCCTTCTCCATCTTTTCCTTTTGGTTCGAGGATGATTTCCACAATCCCCTCTCCCTCTGA
Organism: Picea mariana; assembly: GCA_032191745.1. Lineage (NCBI taxonomy): Eukaryota > Viridiplantae > Streptophyta > Pinopsida > Pinales > Pinaceae > Picea > Picea mariana. Next base: position 8,011 of record JASDQU010374881.1, on the reverse strand, counting down.
CCCCCTCCCTTCTCCCAAATCCTCCTCCCCAAAAAACAATTCCCTTCTTCCTTTTAGGATTATAGAACGATTGCTTGTTGCAACGTTATCTACAAATTAATCTCTAAGATCATCTCTGGGAGACTGAGACCAATGCTAAGTGGTTTCAGTAGGGAAGAACGGTTTGGCTTCCTCCATGACAGACAGATAAATGATGTGGTTACCATCGCTTAATAAGTTCTCCACCCTGTCAAGAAAAGAAACCTTAAGGAAGCCATCCTGAAATTGGACCTTTCCAAAGCATATGATCGAAAAAAATGGACTTTCCTGCTTCTGGTCCTTATCCAAATGGGCATGAGCTTAAAAGTTGTCAATTGGATAATGGGGTGCATTCAAAGTGCTTCCTTTGTCATCGTTATCAACAGAGATTTCTCTCGCTTCTTGAAAGCTTCCACAGGACTCCATCAGGGATGCCCCCTTTCTCCATTTCTTTTCTAGATTGTTGTAGAAGCACCAAGAAATATGAAAAAGGAGGCTAGTTCCAATGGCCTCCTAAGAGGAATTTGTAGTCTTTGAATATGAATCAGTAACACACTTGATATTCGTCGATGACATCTTTTTCATCTTTTTTGGTTCTCAAAGGAATTTGAATTTCTTTAAAAATATTTTAAACCTCTTTTGTAGCGCCACGGGAATGAAATTAAATATGGAAAAATCTTGTCTATTTCTTAATCACTGCATGGAAGCATAAGAGTCCTCCATTGCCAACACCTTTCCCACCCAAAGGAAACATTTCTCTAAAGGACTTAAGTATCTGGGCTTCAACTTAAAACCATACAATTATAGGGAAGAATACTGGAGTTGGTTAATCAGAAAATTTGAGGCGTAAATAGCCATCTGGGTAATTAGACTCCTTTCCAGAGGAGGAAGACTCGTGCTAACCAAAGCAGTCCTAGAAGGTATTCACGTATACTAGAACTCAATAGTGGCAATTTGTAACAGAGTTTTTTATCATATCTGTCATATAAGCTTTCGTTTTTATGGGCGAGACAGAAATCTCCTGGAGGATCTCTTATGACCAATTGGAAATCAATCGTTGCACCTAAAGAAATGGGTGGTTTGGGTTTAAAGAACATTAGACTTTTTTCTTGAGCCCTAGCGGGAAGGAATCTATGGAGACTAACCCTAGGCAACACCCTATGGGTAAGAGTTATGAACTCCAAGTATTTTCCCAACTTATCTATCTCTGAATGGTTTCAAGAGCCTCTGAAATATTCCAAAGGCTCAATTGTATGGAATGCTCTTGTGGAATCCTTCCCCCTAGTTGGTAAGTCAATGGTATGCACATTGGAAATGGGGAAAAGGTGAGACTGGGAGAAGATCTGTGGTTGGGAGTAGGAAACAACTACAAACTCTCCCCTCCCTTACTTCAATTTATCAAGGATAAAAACCTCTGGTTCCTGAATGACATAAACACTAGTTATCCCCATATTCGAGGGAGATTGGCTTGGAAGAAGGAAAACTCCTTTGATCTCCCTATAGAATTGAGAGATGAATGGAATTCCTTTATCTCCCTTTTATGCAAAAATTTCGTCTCCCTGGATAGAGACTCTGAGGACTCTCTATGCTGGTAAAAAAACCCACAAAATGACTCATACTCGATCAAATTGGGCTACAAAGTCTGGCTAGAAGATAACTCTGTGATACACCCGAAATGGTGGTGGAAGCACATGTGGAAAATTAAAGCTCCTCCTAGATGTAAATTGACATTATGTCTAGCATTGAACAATAAATTGTCTACATGGGATAACTTCCTTAGGAGAGGATGGTGTGGATCCAATAGATTTCCTCTTTGAAAAAAAATCAAGAAACCATTACTCATCTATTTATCTCCTGTCCTTGTGCGGGGAAGGTTGCACAATTAATAAAAGATCAGCTAAAATTCAAGGCTAATTGGGACCAGGGCTTCGTAGAAGACTGCTTCAGATCTTGGATCCAAGATAGTTCGGAGACTTTTAATGGCTTTCCTTCCAACACATTCTGAGGGAGTTGAATACAAAGGTAGATGAAATCTAAAAGGAAGCATTGGAATTTCACCTCTGAATAAGTCTTTTTTTCTTTTTTGTAAGGTTGTATATGTTTTTGGATAGATGGAACAAATTGTAGAAGTTTTTTTAAAAAGGCCTTTAAAGGCCTATTTTGAAGTAGAAAGATGTATAGGTTGTATAGCTCGTGAAGAAAGCCTACCAAGGCTTGGCATGAAAGACTGCAACATGTATATTATGCCATGAATATAAAAGTTTTTTTCTCTTTTGGAAAAAAAATAATAAACATATTATATTATATTATATATTAATTATAACATATTAAAATATAATATATTAAGTTATACATTAATTTTGTATTACATATAATATATAATAATTAAAAATTGAATTAAACATGTAGATCATAACAAATTTTTATCCCTTATCCCATATCTTTATCTTTTTATTTGTGGGTAAGAAATTTTACGACTCCTAATAGCTAATTGGATATAAAATTTACGGCTCCTAATAGCTAATTCAATTCTTAATATCGATTACAACAAAAATTAAGAACATGTAACATAGGATATCAAAAAATGACATAAAACTTAAATACACGTAATTAACCCACATAAGAAAATTATTTAAAGAGAATAATTCATACAAATTAAAATATTTAATATTCTAAATATTTTTATGTTTTTGTACATGTTTCTTGGTTAAGTTTGACATTCATGCATTCTTATAGTATAGTAAAAAAATGTTGAATTATGGGAATATAAAAAATAAAAAATAAAGACCAAATTACAATTCAGAGAAAGTTAAAATATCACAAAGATTTTATAAATGCTAATTGAGCTTATCATAACTATTTGTAATTCTTCATTGTGAATTTATGAACAAAATCAATATTCTCGAAATGAGCACCAATTATCACATCGTACTTTCAAATAAACTAGTTTGTAAAATTGTGATACAAAGTAAGGTTGAAGATTAATATAATTTATTTTTAATTTGCTCAAACTTTGATTAATAACATAAGACATATCTTTACCCATTTTTATAGCTTATTTACGTATTACGATGCACCGGGGAAAACAAACTATACATTTTCGGTGCACCCTATAAAATTTAGAGGGCGCACTGTGCGCGGTGTCAGCTAAACAACTCGAACACACTGCGCAAAAAAAAAAAAATAACAAAAAAAAACAAT